>JAHZND010003439.1:0-21605 GCA_027744115.1 Acrocyrtus sp. NNG-2020 | reverse complement strand
TTTTAACAGAACATAAATTTTAAATATTTCACATGTCTTTACAAAATGGCCCAGTAAAAAGAAGCAGTTGATTTAATTCCTTATCCTCAAAGACGGGCAATACAGAGTAGGTATAGCCACTGCAATATCGCGAATAAACCTTTTGAAGCCCAATCAAAGTTTCAAATTTAATAGGACTGTCGGGGCGCTCCAGTAATAACAGGGACTCTGAGTCCTCCATTACCCCTTTTAGCAGAATTGCACATTCCCTCTCCATACTCCCCACAGGTTCGTGTATCAAAATGTCCACGGCTGACTTTTGAATTTCCAAAATATTCCAAAACTCGTTTGGCCATAAGACGCTACCTTCAGAAGATGCTCTATTTTGATGAATAAGCCAAAGCAGCTCCCGTACCTTAGATATTCCATGAATCATTTGATGATAGAATAAAAGTTTAGCTGTAAAAGTCAAAATTAATATTTGTGGAACACCTGTTTAATTTTAATTAATTAACTCTTTGAGAATTTTACCGTTTTGTATAGAGTTCCACGGATAAATTTGTCTGTAAATATTCTTCAACTTTTCTGTCAGCGCCTTCGCCTTTTCCAAAAGACCACATCCAATCACGTGTATTGCTGAATTTTGACAAACACCCCAGCACAGATCCATAGACAATTGGGTAGCCTTCATGATTAAGTAGTGGTTTCTGTGTAGTTTAGTCCCCTCGTTGGTCTTTATTAAGCTCAAAAGCCCTTGAAGAGAATTACAGTTTTCCATTATATCTTTATGAATACGATTGACATCTTGGGTAACCTCTAAACCCGATACGGTGCTACTACATGAAAAATTAAAACAACGCCATTGGCCATCGTGATCGGATGGATCTTCCGGCAGCAAATATCCGCGATCGGAATCCTCACATACTGGACACTTTACTCCAGAGAAGAAAGAGCCCCCCTCAGTAGGATCAAGACATCTACGACAATTGCATTTATACTCAAATCTACAATTTTCGTATCGCTTCGAGAAACTAGCGCCATACTCGGATATTCCACTGAATGATGCGGTCAAGTAATGGCCTGCGTTGATATCTACAATAGCCCTCAAACGAATGGAGCACTCTTCTAATCGGGGAGAATGATTAAGAGACCAACTGCAGTTTGGCGTGCACTCTTCTACTACAAAAATCCTTGCTGGGAACACATACTTGGCACTGAAAATGGAAACATTTTGTGGGCAATCATTACAATACCTGCAACTTTAGTCTCTTCAAATACATATAAAAGACCAATTTAGGTTTCAGTTACCTTACAAATGAGTATTGGTTATCCCAGAGGAAAGTTGACCGCTCTGGCAACCACACACTACAGAAATCAATAACTTTCATAAGATCCATCACCTCTTGGAATGTAACACCGAGTGAGTCCTGCACACGACAGTTATAGATAAGGTACTTAGCGACCCTTTCATCCGCTTCCAGGCAATGTCTTGGTCTCACCGCCTGATCCACTACTGGCTCTAAAGCGATTAGCTGTTCCCAGTCCGCAGGTTTCATTTCCTTTAACATAAGGCAACGGAGGGCGAGTACTATGTCACCATTGAAATAGGCAGGGTTTACGGGAGGGTATACTTTATTTTCATGAAATATGGTACATTCATATTTTGTGTGGCATGAATCCTGAAACAAGTATGAAATTTATCAGTTTGCTTTATGTATTTTAAACTATGTATTAATTAAAAAAATTAACAGTATAATAAATTGGAACGTACCGTCTCACATCTCTCTGAACAAACGGGCCACTTGCACTTGGTACACCGGTACCCTTGGCTATGTTGATACCAACTATATAAATTAATATTAATGCAGTGATAGTGATATATTACTTGATTCACTTGGTTCGACTGTTCTGTCAATCTGGCCGAACTGTGAGAGCGTAAGATAGAGATAGGGTTAAGTTAAGGTAGGTAATTATTAATTTTTAGCATACCGGTTGCAGCCAAGACACAAAACTGAATCAGGAGGAGCTGGTAAGCCTTTATTGTGAGCAACATGCATAATTGGTTGAATTTGAAGAACCGTTTCATTCGACTTTATGTACCGCAGTGTTCTGTAACTGCCAGCGTACGGATCTTCTATTCTTTCTTCGGGTGGAATTGATAAGTTCCGAAGAGCTTCCTCCTTTTGCAATGTAACCAATGGCTTACAGGAAAGTTGATGGGTGCTCCAGTGTAGAATTTGGTGTTCTCGACTACAATATGCAATATTATGACACCCTTGACAAGCACGACCATTCATTGCGAAGCAGACGGCACAAAATAAATTGGTACTGCTGGACTTGATAAGTCGCATTGTGACTTCTTTGGCGTTCTTCCTGGGCTGCTTTAGCTTCCTAAGTAATGCCGCATCTAATTTGAGTTTGATAGTGCTTTCGGCTTCCATGCTGGGGCTGAATAGTGGTTGAAGGCTATTACAAGCAATAATTAATTCTACATTAAGTTGGTGTATAGTAATCAAGTTATACTTTTACCTTCTTCTTCTGGAGTGTTTGGTATTATAAATAAATTTCTATTTAATGAAAACATATTGTATATTTTAACCTAGTTCTATCAATATCAATTGCCAGAGAACTGTTAACTATTTCGTGTAGTTAAACGTCTATAGTTTCGTTTGAGTAAGTAGCCAGTGCACTTGTTTAGCTGGACAATCAAACAATCAAAATTATTTTTAAAAGCGCACTAAATTAAGCATGCATTCATTGTATTGGTAGTACAGCAGGTTTTTGAAAAAAGTAAAATAATCTCTAGTAAAGAAGAATTCACAACATGTTTCGCGTCAAAAATAATTGCAGTGGCGTAAACATTTTTTAAAATAAAAGTATTTTATATTTTCTCATAAAATCTCAGCAGACAGATAGACAAGAGAGGACCCCTCAAAAGAATCTCTTTTTTCTCTTCATGCCACCATTCAGGCAAGATAAGCAAATGAGGAGTGATATGATATGTCTATAAAAAGTGTATGAATGAACTATGAATATCCTAGTACAGTCCATGCAGAGAGTGATATGATTATTGTATGAATAGTTTCATGTTTCATCAATCATCAATAGAAACATTTTAGATTTCTAGATTGTCTGTTCCACATTCCACATAGATAATATTCATAATCTACCTAATACAGTATTAGTAATACTATATGTAATCATCCTCGTTTATTTACACAAATCATGACAGGAACAGAAAAGGAAAGGAAGGAAGGAGAAAAAAGACTAGTTGGATGGAGATAATTAAGGTACTATTGCTGTTGACTTGACACATTATTAAATATTGAATTGAAAATGAAACCATTTCAAGTAAGTACATCTGTCCGTACATACTGACTACACTGATAGTTTTGAAGAAAAGATATAACTCCATATTCCGTAATAGATGTTCTCATGAATTGTTTCAAATTGGACGTGGTCTATTTCCTATAGCATATATAGCTAATTTATTTGTTTCTTACATAGGTACCTATTAGTGAAAGACAATACATCATCAGAGATCAAAAAGCCCAACCTTCGACTGGCCTAGTTTTGAAATACCAACTACCTGTTCAGATGCGTGTGTGGAGTGTTTTGGAATAGGTAGCGCCAGGTAGCCCACTCCAATCATACCAACAGCAATAGATTTAATGTAAAATGAGCAGTTGAGTAAAAAGTTCCGTCAGACCAGCAGACCGAGTCATACATTATCTTCGAAAGGAAAGTTTCGGGTTACCCCCTAAAATCTGCGTGCAAAACTCTACTCTTTACTTTTTTAGTACTATTGTATGATTGGTACAATTTAATGCTAGATTAGTTAGATAGAGAACCCTCATTTTATAAACAATGAGCAGGGACACTTCTACAGACTGCAAAACATATTTATTTTCTTATTTCAGCTCAAACTCAACGCATAAAAAATTAGTCTGCCAGTTTGCCATGCACTTGGCGAATTCCCTCGCAGCACAACAATAATACCGTTGTTTAAGTATTGCTTTCCCTGTGCTTTTATTTGGGACACTGAATTTCAGTGATTGAAAAACAACAGTGTACCTACATAGGTAGCTATCTATAAAGGGGAACGCATGTAAAAATGGGCTTGTGCTAAAGAGAACAATGGCCAAAAACATTGATATGTCATTGCAGTCTTTGTCTTTATCAAATAGATATGAACTTAAACTCGTCAAGTCACAATGAAAGGCTTAGCCTTTTCAAAAGTCATTGTCATTGTCGCCAACTTTTCGTAAATCAAGTAATTCGTGTAGATTATTTTGTTATGAGTTAGCATATCGGAGGACTCATCGCTCCCCTTTTTCTTTGTTTATAGAAAAGCATTTTCTAAGAAGCTAAGCCTAAGCTTTCTCTAAAATGAAGAGTCATCTTCGGAAGGTCAAGGAGTAGAGATTGACAATATTGATAGAAATTTACTCCCTTCCTTTTCTAGTAAATAAAACACGTCGTAAACATTTCGGTGTATCCACTAAACCAATATTCATATAATATTAGCAACATACTTTAACTTTTTAAGGTGCGCTAACGCAATTCCCAACTTTCGTCTATTCGTTTCGTTGCTCATTTGTTATTATTTTTTCACTAGGCTTTCATATTTTTTAAAGCTACTCTTCATCTACATTTACCCTAGCTGGTTATTTATATATTTCACAATTTCACATTTTCACAAGCAATTTCAAGCACAAGCAAGCAATTTCACAAGCAAAGCAGTGGCTATATAACAGTAACAAACAAGTACTACCTTACCTTTGACTTGAGCGGCGGTTACTATAAGCCAATTGTCGAGTTCTCTTACGACATGATAATTAATGCATGCAGAACATAATAAAAAATTCCGACTTGGGATATCTGCTGTAAGCTTTTTAAAATGCCATAAAATAATTTAGTGACATCGGTGTAGATTTACTAAATGTTGAATAGGTAGGTAGCTAAATCAAAAAATCATGGAAATTACAGCGTAGAGAATTTTCTAGTTCTTTTCCGTAGATGTTAGCTCCCACCTCACAACAGTGCTTGAAGTAGAATCTCTGGCAGCTGCCAATTTCTAAAAAAGTAGGTCCCCGTCTCGACACTTTATTGTTCCATTGATCACATACAATTGTACTGTGCAATATGCATTACGACGGCAAAGGCAAAATGTCTAAGCTGTTATGTGAAGTGCGAGAAAGTGATCTGTGGACGCAAAATACGCCACCAACCACTCACCCTTAGTGTACATGGCCCCATTAAGAACCGTATAAAAGGCATGTCGTTAAAAAAGGTAGTTCAGTATACAATTGCTGGCTGTGTAGGTTTTATACATGGTTCGTTTAATTGTGCTTTTTTAATTTTTTAAACTATATAGGAAATTTATTTAGGGGTTTAGACAAAATGAATCTGTACAAAGCAACTTTATATGCAACGATTTTTGCATGTTCCATGTTTGCACTTTCTCACGCTACCGTGGGTGGTCAATGTAAGTGTACAATAATGCCCCACATTTGGAGTAATATCAGCTTAGACTTAGTAGTGACAATTAGTAATTTTTACTGTACAGAAACATAAAATAATATTTATCAAATAATACGATTTTTTTTTAAAAAAAAATCTTGCTTTTAGACTCTGTAAACGTCCATTTTGTACCTCCGTTAGTCACAGCGCCTTGTACAATAGCCCAGTTTTGGTAATTTGAACCCATGATTAAAATTATTTATTTGCTATAATGTGCATGAATAATTCAACTGAAGAACATTAATGACTTGTAAAAAATTAATAATCCCATCAGGAGTCCACCCAATGTCACTTGTGCAATGTGCTTCTGCATGACTGGAACATTATCAAGGTAATCACATCACACAATTCACACATATGTTAAAGAACATTAATGACTTGTAAAAAATTAATAATCCCATCAGGAGTCCACCCAATGTCACTTGTGCAATGTGCTTCTGCATGACTGGAACATTATCAAGGTAATTAAATCATACAATTCACACATATACAATTATTTATTAACAATTAGGCGAATTTGTATTAAACAATTACCACTGAAATTCGCAGATGTATTCCTCAACCGGGATGTAACCCTAATGCACCAATCAACAACAACAACGGAACTGGAAACAGCACTGACCCTGAGAATAATACTCAGCGCCCAGAAGTTGTTAATTCTACGGAGGCGCCAGAAACGGCAGCACAGGAAGCGGTCGCCTCGGATAAGCCAAAACCTACCGAGGCTCCTCCTAAGCCAGAAAATACATCTGGTTCGCAGACAACAGAGGCACCTGCTGAAGAAACACCAACCGAATCACCTACCAACGGCACTGATGCAAGCAGTGGGTCCAGCTCTTTGAGAGGGGCAAAGCCTGGAAAACCCAAACGTCGAAGACGAGCTCTTAACGAGAGCGTAGAATATAGATAAAGGAACAATATGTATATGTATGTTGGGTAAGAGACAGTAGGATTAATATATTGTCAGCAACAAGTCAATGATCAACTAGACTAGCTAGAGTTGTAAATGTTTAGTATTTATTTGTAAAAGTTAATGCTGTATGCTTTTACATTTTCATTTTAATTGAGTTTGCAGAATTCAAACAGTAGATATACAGTAAGAAATAAAAACAAGAATACCGTACTTACTAGTAGACAGATTCAAAAATACATAGCGAGAGGTACGTGGACTAAAATGATCTCATAAAAATTATTTCATATATTTGGAATCATTTTCAGTCAAAAGTTTTGCAGATGACTTCGCATCCAAGAACAAACCGCTTACTTCAGTCACATCTTCTTTTGTTATAGACGGTCTACCATTTACTTTAGCTGTTACAGCAGCTGGGGTTAATAACTGAACACCGTAACGCAAGGTTGTTTTTTCTCCGATCTCACTAAGCAGTTCCAATGCATCTAAAATTAACGACATCGTTGGCTTTAGTTTACTTTTGTTAAATTACCAGAACATGTTGTTTGCAAACATTTTAGTCAGTCAAAATCAAAATAGGTGATTTACCAGGTTCAATTGCAAGTCCTTCCGTTTTTGCCCGAATCTGTAAGATTTTAAGCATCTCAGCTTTTGTGTAAGGTGAAGTTTTGACAATAACCAAGCGATCAAGAAGGTCCATAGGGATACCGTGAGGTGCTATAATGTCCTCCGTTCCCCTTATGGTACATCTTCCGCGATTTGTTGCAAATATGACAATAGGAGCAAGTGATACTTTCCAAAGCCCGGTGCAGATACGTGAAACATTCAATATCGAGCATATGGACTTCATCAATAAACAAAACTCCAGGTACCAACTCCGCAATTCCCTACGTATATTTAAATTTAAGTATAAAATATTTAGAATTTGAATTATTCATATAAAGTAAGTGTAAAACAGAACTTGCTATAATACTAATATAATAATAGTAATATCTGAAAAGAATTCAAGCCAATTAAGGAGTATATTAATAATCACAATTCGACAGTTAGTTAATAGTAAGGCAGGAAGCAAGCATACCTTCTCCTTCTGAATGGCTTCATAAATAGAAGGATCCAATTTTAACTGCTTTGTTCCTTTCGATGTTTTTAGTCCTACAATAACATGACTAACAGTTTTTCCGTATCCTCCGATTGGATTCTCTGTTTCGTGTGGTGTTATTTCTGTAACCTCTCCTTCGTATATTTCCTTAGTCTCTAAATAGTTAAATAAAACAATAATAATAATAAAACAACTAACTGCATGGAAGCTTATTCATATTAAGATAAGAACCACTAAATTGTTTAAATACGTTATATCCAAATTTTCTTCAACTGAACCGAGAGCGAGAATCGATTTTTATATTTTTATTACGATATTACATTTTCCGGTTTCAATATAAAATAGCAAAAGAGTTTTGTCAAAACTTTTGCTTTCTCTAATCAATTTACCTTTGATGCGGAGACCAATGGCTCTTCTGAAATTCTCCATCAATACTTCAGTTTTCTTGACCTCGGAAGAGTAAACTTCGGATCCAACCATAGGGCAAAAAGGAACTTTAGAACCTAATTCTTGTGCGATGGCAAGCGCAATAGCCGTCTTCCCTACATTGAAAGACAAAACATCAAAACAATTAACATGGTCCATTCACTAAAAGACCTTATTCTAATACTTCAAATTCCCGTTCATCAAACATCAAACAACATGCGAACATCAAATTAATTTTACCCGTTCCCGGAGGACCTGCAAGAAGCACAGCTCTTCCTGCCATTTTCTTTGACCGAATCATGTCAACAATAACACCAGCTGCCTAGAACCATACAAATTAGTAACCGAATTCAAAAATAACCTAAATATTTTTCAGAATCTTACAAACTTACTACAACAAGCTGCATGGCTTTGGGTAATAAATATAATTTTTTAATTTCACATACCTCTCTTGCCTCCTCTTGTCCAACTAAGCCAGCAGCTTCCGGGAGGGGGACAGCATTTTCGTCCAACCCAAGACCTTTGACATGGGAATGAGCAGAAATTCTCTGGGCTTTAGCGGTACTTCTAACCTCTTCAATCTTCATGATTACGTCGTAGTTTCAAACTTGGAAGTGCTAAAAATCAACAAGCACAAAAATAACGCAACCATTTGTTTCCCCACAATACTTTGACTATTGATTTTTATAAAGACATCAAACCTGCAAAAGTGTAAGATGATTATTTGAGTGCTACAACTTTTTTTTACACTTTTCTAACCACTGTGAACTGCGTAATGTTTAATTAAAAACGCACAACCTAACCACTTACTTGTATATTTATTTGCAACTTTTAGTTTAATCGAATGTCAGATCCTCTAAGCTTAAAACAATGGTGAATAAACTGTTTAATGAACTCGACCGATAAAAGTAACTCGTCGTGATTTTGTGTTAATCAATTAATCAATTTTTATCGATCTAACGAAGGTGGTTCATCCGTGATATCAATTGAAATATTAGTACACAAAAATTCGTCTCCTAAAAGTTGCTTTGTTTTCAGCTTTCAGGATGCTTTAGCACACGGCATATCGATTGGCGCCGTTATTGAGCTTGATGATTTTGGTAATCAATTCTCACCCCTTTGCTCTATGGCTTTCGTATAAATATGCTGTGAAAGCCTAAGCCGACGCAATCAGGCAACTATGAAGATTCCTGAAATGATGCTTATGCTTTTACTATGTAATAAAACTGCAAACCGAAACCGGAAGTTTCTAGTGAATCAAAAAAATTCACTTACTTTATAAAATATTCACTTGGTAGTTTTCTACATAGTGACATGATAATAAAATTAGTATAACGTTGTCATTTCAACTGACTGACGAGGATGTTATGAGTATTTTGTACAATATTTTTGCAACACTTTTAATTTTAATTTAGAAGTGAAATGAAATAATTAAGTTCTATGACTGGCTAAACGCCATTGCATTGCACAACGGAGCTATTGGCAGTTTGGGCAAATTTTTGTTAACATGATATTATTTAATTAACTCGAAATTACTTGTTTAGTGGTTTAATGCAACATGGACATCGCCAATAGATAGTACAACAGGATGTCCCATTACGAACTAACTAGTGGCAATGGCTCTGCCCATGAGCTATCTCCGAAGGGCAGCCAGTTTTCTCCGAAGAGAAAAAAGAGCATAAATTTAGCAACGAACATCCAAGGAACCAACTCCACAGCTGCGGAGAACACCTCCAAGTTTCAAGCTCATCGACCACAGCAACAACTTCTAAATTACATTGAAGCTCTCAAATTTGACGCAAAGAAAAGGATGCCATCCTCATTACAAAATGATTCAGACGATTCCATATTACCAGAAGATAAATCTTTACCCCGTGGCCCTGATACCGATAACAAAAGTAGACCTGCGCTAAAATCGAATGGGAATTTCCACCCAAAAAAGTCTAAGTGCAATCGCCTTGAGCCAGAGCAAAGTTCAAACAATGTGCGACCGCAAAAGGAAGCAGCAAAAGGTACTAACTCTACGTATCAAGTCATCCGAGAATGGGGGAAGCGACCAATGCTAATTACCAGTGAGGCTCCGTGGACTCCTGCAAACAAAATGTATATGAAGGCATTAAAACTTGCAGGCAGGGCAAGTCCGGCTCCCGAAAATTTCTTAATACCCCAGATGAGACAGCCTGCAGCAGAGCTCTTATCTGCACCACCTCATACCAACCTCGGATTCACTCGGCCTATGACCTACATGCCTGTTCCAACTTCCAATAATATTTGCTTTTCTCCTCAAGGCTTTCCTCACATGCCTGTCGTTCTACCTACTCCGAATGCTTCCCCCGTTGGAAATGGTCCTCCAATTGGCGCATATATTCCTATTCCTGGTGTTAATGGTCTTACTGGACCTGTCCCAATGGAAGCTAACAGACCGTTAGAGTCTTACATTCCCTACCAGCCTGAGTTTGTTTACCCAGTTCCAGTACAACCTGCTATGACACAATTTCAACCCCAGTCGATGGTTTACGGCCAATTAACTCCTCAAGGTCTATGGATGCCTATAATCCAGCAGCAGCAGCCGCCGCAGCAAAAGCACCAAGACAGGCCTTGAAAATAAAATGGTTGTCTGTGTTTGTCTGACTATCATCAGAAATCACAACTCCTGGATTTTCGGAATAGAAAGGGGTATCCAACTCTAAATTACTTGTGATATTTCTAGTTTCTTTAAATAAAAAGGAAACTGGATTTCAGATGAAAATTTAAATACTATCTATAGGGTAAATGTCCTCTAAGTCATATTCGTTTTATGGAATTTATGTGTCTCCAATATTGGAGGATTATTTATCGCAAAAAAAATAAACATTTTATCACTCCGTCAGCTCCGCCACCACGTCATGCATGAAATACAGACAGCTAACATAGCACACAGCGACCAAGAAAATTCATTGCAAAATCCCAAAAGGTACTTATTTTTTAAATATTGCCTTCGGGTTGAAGTATCATGCCATCAATAGTTTATCGGGTGAAGGCGTCAAGACGGCGAGCTAACAAATTTTGGCTATCATATTGGTCCTTTCTTTTATCAATCATGCTTAAGATTTACTTCTATTGCACATCTAATCTGTACACCCTCACTCACCCCACAAAGTCTGCTAGAGGCTTAGACACAACTGATAACTGACATTTGATAAATCTTAAAACTTAAACGTTCTGCTTTTGGCTGACTACAGTATGGACATGCTATCTACCAAAATTCCACTCTACCACGAACCTGCCAACATAGAATGGCGAAGCATTTACCAAATAGGCAATGATAATAATACCTGCCTCTTTAAAATTGCTAACAATGAAAAAATGTCGGAAGAAAACTGGAAGAATTTCTTACAGTAGTAGGATTAAAATGTCTGTCTATAGTCCGTATACTTATCACTGTTCCGTCACACTGTGTAAAGAAGATGACACGAAATCTGACCATGTACCTTAGCAAAGATAACACTTCAAAGTAACAGAATAATGCGTGTGCAACTGTTAAACATCCTATTTTTAAATTCCATTTTTTCTCTAGAGTACAAGTGCAAAAAGAACTTCAACAAAGTTATTGTAGCTCGATGTAGTTAGATAAAGTAATCATGAAGATGAGTAGTGGTGCCTTACCTGACAGAGATGATAAGTTGGATCATGCCAGTATATAAGATCACAAGGTGCCAAATTGAGCTAATTGTTATAGGGTGCAAAGCTGCGTATCTTTCAGCTTTCTCAATTTAAATAAAATGTAAAAAATATCATAGCCATGAAACTGAAAGCGGACATTCCTCCACTTGCAGAGTCCCTGACTTTGTACATCCCAAGAAAAAATCTCAGTTGCGTCCCTGAGTCTGACGAGAAAGTATCCGCAAACGACTGATAAGGAGATTCTCACTAATTGCAAGTTTAGTTAGTTTAATTGACGACTTACTGGAACGATCAATAAAAATACATGATCCGCGAAGTAGTGAGGTGAAAAGTGTTACATAATTTTTTTTCTTGTTGCATTCATTTAACATTTTTTCGCTATTTCAACTAATCGACCCAGGCTACGCAAAGCTACTCGTTAATAATCAAGTTGTCGAATGAAAGCAACCTTTTACCTACGTGAACAAGTTTTCTCGTCTCATCTTCGCTGAATTTCCAGTAACGCTTCTGGCTTCTGTTCCGAGAAAAGGGAGTTCGTAACTTAGGAAGGACTGCAACGAAAATGCTGCACTTATCCCCTTACCACCAATTACCACATCATCAAAGTCAAGGGAATGTATCCGACAGCAATGTTTCTGACACGGTTTCCGAATCCTCGGATAATGCAACTCTTATGTCTCTCTCTCTCTCGGATTTGACTGCGTTGGGCGCTGGACAGCTTCGAGAGGACATTCGTGTAAATCGAAAAAAACTGGAGGGTCTAATTATTCGAGGTAAGCAAACATAGCCAAACTCTCTAGTCTCTTCTAACAAATCAATAGTTTCTGACGCTTGTTATACCTATAATTATTTTTCCAAGTGCTGAATAAGACTAGTGGGCACATAGAGGATTGAAAAGAACAATCAGTTTGGATGAGTTTGAGAAAATTTTGAAGAACAAAAGTAGGGCATGCTAATGAATGAATGACAAAACTGCTCTTTTGACTTTCTGACAAGTGACCAAGTATATTTTTAGAACTTTCCTAAACAGGTACATCATGAATGAGAGATGAGACATATTACATTTGTAGAACCATTGTACCCTCAAAAATTTTTTAAATTATTTTTAAAATTTTAAAAGATGCCCAGCAATACTCATAAACTATTCTGTTACCTCACCGTCAAGTGGCATTTTTTATTGTTAGCATTCTTTTTTAACTGCATAATGCTTCGAATTTAAATTCTTTATGAAAAGTCTACGTGACTTTGCCACCATTGTTTCGACCTGAGATTCTAACATAAAAATCATGTTATTTTGAAGCTTGTAAGTTCCGAAGTTGTGCATGGCTAGTTCATGCAGTTCTCTGATCTGTATTTTCCTGTGAAATTGAAAATTAAGCATGGCTCCTGGTTATCAATAGTTTTTTATCAAAAACTTGAACTTGAACAAATGTTGGCTTTTCCGTCGACGAGATAAAACTTCCTTTGCAATGCACATTAGGTATACATACATAGAAATGTGGAGACGTGAAGATGTGAACGAGTGCCAGACAGCTAAAGATGGTTTTGCGGCCGCTTTAACAGATTATCTTAAAAGTAAACTAAAAGGGACATTATCGATAAATTGCTTTGCATACTTTTAGATATAGGAATCTGTCGGTTTATCGTATTCATCGTATGATCTACACCATGTATAAAAATTTCTTTGCCATTACAGAATGCATAATGTTAAATGCATAATGCACTTCATGGAATATGGAATTATTGCATTGCAAGGTCTAACTACTAATCTAAAATGTGCAACTGCCTACGTATCGAAATTCGAAATGTCAAGCATTCGGGGCAAGTAAAATAAGCGACAATGGCTGGCATGTTTATGATCTGGGCAGGCATATTATCCATTGCTATTGTGCAGTTGATGCAGCGAATCAAAACAATACTAACTGCAATTCCGAAAAACATTTCATTGTTAAAATGCAATTAATTATGCTATGTTCATTTAAAATCCATATTTAGTTATCATTGCACTCTGGCTTTTCTCTGAATTGGCGATTCTGGGCTGAGCATTTTATTTAGTTTCGAAAAACATTTCTTTTTATTGGATTAATTGCTGTCAAATTTCATTGAGCTTGGCGAGAAAGGTGTGCAGCTTTTCTATTGTATGTTAGAAAATTTGAGAAAGGGCGCCGGAAACGATTTCAAACATTTATCATTTCAAGCTGCTTTGAAAATTTTCGAATTTCAAAAGTAGCGCGCATGCAACTATGGGTTTGTATGGCCTTTGTCAAATTACAGACGTCAGTCAGTCGGAGTTGCAAAACAATGGACAATCTACCTCCGGACAGGGACACCAAACTACGAAAGCTATTTGTGAGCCGATTTCAAAAGTTTACATCTGCTCCATATTTACTTTACGACCCGACTATTTATTTCGGATTTTACCAAGACTTTAATTGTTTTAACTTTCTTTGTAACTTTCCGTTTCATTTTGCAAGCATGAGTTGGCATATGATTTTAAGCTGATAGCGTTTCTTCTAACTATTTAGTTAATTTTTGTGACCTTTTATTACTGTTTTAAAGGACGACTGTTTAATTAGTGATTTTAACGTGTTAAAGGGTAGATACTTTAACTAACTTTATTTCAAGCATGGCCACCTCAATTGCTAGACTGACCGCTAACTATGGTCAGTTAGCAGTTTTGGGAAGTGAAAAGTTCATTTTCGAGCATGACGAATTAAATGGTATGTACATCTTCAGCTATTATTTATTTGTCTGAATCGAGTTTACTGTTTGTATTATGAGGAATATGTATCATTTAAAGTTGTATGTTGTGATTACAAAAGTGAACAAGTGCATACCTGAAGTGAGATATGTGATTTCTTTGTTCGCAGAGCGTGAAAATCCTCAAGAGAAGCCTTATATGGATAAAGTAAGTGTAATAAGTGTTCACACTTCATAGTTTAATTTTAAATTGAAGGGGCTATGAATTATACGCACGAAAAGAGTGATGTATCAGGTTGGATGTCCGCATTGGTAATTATGATACTTTTTCTATAGTTGATGGATACAACAAACACTTACATTCAGTGGCCTTCCCGGATGAAAATTGGAGCAAAGACGAAAAAGGACCTGTACGTAAGAGTTTATGGACACAACCCTGATGACGTAAATGAAGCAAAGGCTCAAATTCTTGCAGATTTTGGACCTCATAGGGTAAGAAATTGCCCCTGTCGGTGCGAAATTAATCGATCGATTGGAGAAAACACTGACTGAGGTCAGATATATATTTATGCGTCATTTTCTTTGCAGGACTTGCGTATTACTTTGAAAATGGAAATAAGCTATACTGACCATTCACATCTAATTGGATGTCGAGGAGCTACTATAAGACGTGTAATGGAAGACACTGGCTGCCACATTCATTTCCCAGATTCCAACCGGATGTCAAAAGAGCATAAGAGTAATCAGGTTACCATTGCCGGCAGCTCTGTTCAAGCTGTGGAACAGGCTCGATCTCGCGTTCGCGTAAGTGAAGTTTACTTTCGCGAGTTTATGTTTTGCACAGTTGCGACTTGTTTGAAAGATATTAATATTCGAATTTGTAACTGTTTCAGGAGTTAAGCCCATTGATCTTCCAGTTTACGTTGCCCATTGTTAATTCTACCTATGACGGGAATCCAGATGCACACCATGTATTCATCGAGAACATTCAATCTAGCTACAATGTTCAAGTTACCATTCATCCGCCGAATAAGCTACAGCAGACAGCAGTTACCGTCAAAGGTTGTGAAGTTGACGCTACTAAGATCAAGGATGCGATTGCTAAAATAATGCGTTATTTCTCAGGCGTCACAATGGTTCGTCTATTTCCAAAGCACTTTTTAGAGAAATGAGAAGATTACCTTTTTAGTAATAGAGTTGGTTTAATCTTATTGCTAGCAGACCAGCAGCAAGAATACAAATGTTGACTCCACAATGGAGATTTCTGCAGCTCAGCATAGTTTTGTTCGAGCAGTGAATGACACTAACATCCATAGTATCATGATGAACACTGGAGCAAAAGTCATCTTTCCTGATCTGAGTGACACTAACATTCAGCAGATAAAGCGATCACGAGTATACGTTAGCGGTGACATCAATTGCGTGTATAATGCTAGACAGCAGTTAATTGTAAGTAAAGCATTTAATTAGCCATTTAGTTCAGCATGAGGTCTCAACTGATGTGATGAACATAACATGAGTGAGCACTAATATTCTTCTAGGGTTGCTTACCGCTAAGGATGATCTTTGATTTGGCTGATGATTTTCCTCTTGACTGGGAAGCTGTGCGAATGATTGGATCCGAGCTTAACGTTAACGTTAAACTCATTAACAGGAATCGGGTGTCAAGCGATCGAGGTGGCCTTGGATCTGCGTCTCTTCCACCACCCGTTCCTGGGAGGGGTCGCACAATTCAACTAATTGCTGCTGAGAGAAATACATCCAACATATACGAAGCAAGGCGCCGTATTCTTACTTCACTAGAGCCTCCAGCATGTGTAAACATCCCTACTTCGTATGCTTTGAGGCCAACGGTTATCTCAGGCATGCAAATCTTAATTATTTGTATTTTATTCTAGTCCTAGAACTTGCTCTTATGTTTTTACTTATACTTGTAGCCGGAGGATTTCACTTTGGAAATCGGCTCTCTGCTCCACCTGGACCACTTCCTCCGCTGATGCTGCCTCCCAGCCCTAATATGCTGTCTCCTGTTCTGTCGCCATCATTCTGGCCACCAAATCCGTATGGAAGTCCATTTTGCTCACCACCAATAGCAACATGCGTCGTCAACAGTGGCCCAGGTGGCAACAATGGAATAGCTTCTGCTGATCCACCACCGGGTTTAGCTAAAATGCAGGGGTTGTCATATACATCGTATAACTCTCAAGGAAATCAGGGTTTTGGTTATAACAGCAATATGTCAACACAAGCAGGTCCTACTCCAGAATTTAGTTTGGCAACATTGAATGCTATGAAGCAGAGCATGCACTTACCGTTAGTGATGGATAATCAAGGTATTAAAGGATTTCCCACCCCAGCTTCTTCAACAGTATCTGATAGCTCACTACCAATCAACTCATTGATTCAAGAGTTCCGAGATATCGATCTTAAGCGGAAGGCTCCAGGTTGGGAGAGGTCCAACACTCTGCCAAATCTCTTTGCTCGTCCAGGCAATGGTTCTAGTAATGGTAGTATAATCAGCGAGGGATCTATATCTGGTGAAAGCACTGATAATAGCATGAGCACTAAATCTGCAATGCAAGAAAAAAAATATATGGCAGTAAAGGGTAAGCTAACTTTAATTCAATTCTTTTTTCTGTATTATTCTTATCAAATTGAGGCAATTTACGAGTTTGTGTTTTGTTCAAAATTCATTTATAACTTTCAGCAATGTATAACGCCAAAATTGGACCAAACCCACGGGTTCCGAATTCAGAGTGGGCTGGTTGTGGCTTTAGCAGAACACATCTCAGTCTATTTCCTCAAAGAGCTGATAATGTCAACTCAATTGGCAATGGAGGTGAGGACGGTCAAACCAAGATAATCACTATCGACGACGAAAAACCATCATCGTCTTCTGCAGTAGGATGGACTGATACTGAAGGAGGTTCTTCCAGCAACAACAACTCTGCTGAAACTAAGACTAAGGATGGAAATAATGTGAGTAGTACAACATCTACTGCCAAAACCAAAGACTGCAGCGTTCAGAAGCAGAAGCCACCATTAGTACCGCAGCAGTCGAATTTATTGGACTTTGCGGCATCCCGAACGAGTGTTGAGCCAGAGCCTACAGGAGACTTAGCTGGGTTATTCATAGAACATGGACTGGAGAAGTACATTCGTAAGTGATTCCTTTCTTCAATATCTTTTTTAAACAGCATTATTAGTATATTAAGTGTTACACTAAAATAATATTACATACCTATGCATTTTTAACGGACATTATGCTATGCACTATGTACATGCAAATAAGGTTACAGGTACTAGCTAAAGACGTAACCTAGTAGAAAGGACCTTTGGTTGTATCATAAGAATGAATTCGATACATTTTTAGTTATTGTTCCTAAAATATTCCATCCTATATATTACAAATATGTAACTATTGCATATTCCTTGGTATTTCAGATCTGTTTATGTCAGAGGAAATTGACGTGGAGTCATTCGCAACATTGACTGAAGCTGATCTCAGAACCTTGGGAGTATCTTCCTATCCAGCTAGGAAGAAAATGCATCTTTTAATCGCTAGCCTGAACTGCTCACAAACGGATACAAAGGATAAATGGGAATGATGATTTTGATTATTTAGGCAGCTGCAATATATACTAAACTAATACATTAATAGATTTTGAACATGGAACAGCAAGCAAGTACGTAGTTTTGCCCACTGATGATTTTTTCCAAACATGACAATAATTGTAGATCATTACAAGGGATCTTGTTATATTACCTACGTCATATTATTAGTTGTAAGGGTATTTAATATGTATCGTGGAATGTGATATTTGATACCGCTTTTCTTGTTTCTTTTTTCCCGCGCTATGATATGCTTGTGAACTCTAACAATGCATGTAAAACTTTGTAATAATATAATAATAACCCACATGTTCTTTTTGTTTGTACAATTAATAACAATGTAACACTTATCGATATATAGTTCAGATTTTGTTCGTTTATAAGTATCGAAGTATTCCATGGGTGTTTGTACTTGTTTCCGGTAATTATGAGCAAATAAACTAAGATTTAGATTGTAGATTGAAAATATGGTTCTTCTTAGTAAGCGTAATAATCACAAGTCGGTTCTCCGGAGGAGATTTTTAAAATACCTTACTCACTTTTATTATTTACGCTTTCGCTTATCTTGCACTTTTTCTTTATCATTTTTCCGTTTATCAACTATCTCGCTTACAAGTCCGCTAGGCTCATTTTGTATGTCCAAGTCGTTCATCCTGTAACACAATTTCATACAAATCTACTGTCTCATTATGCATCGTATAAAATAAATTGGATTCAGTTTAAGTGAGTACATTTTTTTACCTTAAATAAAATGTCATTCCTTCACAGTGAATGGGAATTTCCTGCACAACTCCCTGATAAATACTAGAGGAATAGTCCATCAAAGATACAATACTAGTGGCGTCACATAGATTGGTTTTTGAAGGTGTAAACTTGTGAAGTAGCTCCTTGTTGGACATAATAGAAAATCTATGTTTGGGTGTATATGTATCATAACACGGCATTTGCCACTTGTAGAAGACATCGGCGTACACATAGCAAGTCCTGATTATATCCCTCGTTTCTTGCACTAATCTCATCAAAATGTAGACATTTTCATTCAGAACGTCCACCGAGTACCAAAATTCGTTCAGAATGAGGATGAATCGTTCCATTTCATTTTCACGTAACACCTTTGGAACATGCTTAGACTTTGCATACCCTAGCATCGATAACACAATCTGATGTGACGATAAGTTGTATTCAGTCCCAGCGTCCGAAGTTGTAACTTCATTGGATATGGAAGTCAAGTCCTCTGCAGCTGTTTCCACTTTATTTAGCGTAGCTCTTAAAAATTTTCGAAATATCGTCATCCGATCTTGAGGATGCAAGCGGCCAAACGCTCTCGTATTTTCGTGGCTTTTAAGTTGAATGCAAACTGTAAGAGGGGACCATCTAACTGAAAAAATTTCTTCGTCTTCTTCTGTCGGATCGATACAATTGCTCAAACCAGATCCTAACCTTTTCCGAGGTCGAGGAATTTGCTTTTGAGTTTCAGATCTTACATGCAATGGATTATTTTCCTTCTTAAGTGACCACTTTTTAGCCAATCTTTTCACTATAAAAAGCCCGTCCGCTCGTATCGTTTGAATTTGATTATAGAAGGACTGTATGAATTCAAGAAATAGCTCCCCTGCTTGACCAAGCTCCTGGTAGATTTCCTTTATGTCTACAAGGTGGGCTTGCATGGAGTACTGTTCTTTGGTTTGTGGGCTATCTATTAAATGCTGACATGCGTAGGTCAACAGCCATAGGTCACCTCCAATTACAGAGAGTCCATCGGTTCCAGGTTTTATACTCTCCCAATATGATAACCTTTGAATTAGCGCTTTTACTAATGATATCAGTCGGGTGAAGCTATCTGTGGCGGCTACGCAAATTGTATCGAAGGCGGACAAAGCTTTGCACTCAAAGTATTTCCCCCTGTTACAGATTTAGAAAAATACTCGCTAAATTTGAATCTGTCAAACTGCTACGATTTGGAGTTTTTAACGTTTAGGTATAGTGAACCGTAGTTACTTATAGATTGATCCTCGACATAGACAACTACACAGCCGGCATCCACTACTCGTTGACTCGACTCTAGACAAATTATTTTAATTATTGCACTAATTTATTGGGTAGTAATTGGCAGTAAAAGACATTTAAAGCACATTTAGGGCGCATTTCCTTTACCTAGGATGAGAGGTATTGCGGAAGAGATGTGATTCGCCGGCTCTTCTTTTTTCTATCTTCTGTAAAACAGTCTTCTTAAAAGATTTACTACGTACATTTGCTGGAATAGTAGGACCAGAGACACTATTTAGCAGCTCCTTTAGATCGGTAACGGTTTTTGCATTCCAGCTATCATAAATTTCTTGGCTTAGCATTCTGAGTTACTTCGGTGGATGAAATCGAGGCATTCAATAGCTTCCTTGTTCTAAAGTAGAGATGTCCAGCTGCATTACCTAGGGCGTACAGCATTACATGCTATTATTTTTATGCCTACCTCTTCATCCAGATTTTCATTATGGAGTGAACGGGGTATATTTGATAAGCAATGTCATTTTTAGTACTACAAAACTTTACAAAAATATGTAGCGTGGCTATGACTAAATATGATACAAAAAATCACCAGTTTAAAAGTGTTGTACGAGAGCATGCATGAGTTGCTACGTAGAAATCACTTTATTCATGGTCGTAATCAAGGCAATAACAAAACCTTGATGCTGGAAGCTACAATATTAGAACATTTCATGGCTAACCAAAAAATTCATATACCTAATATGGCATTTTGATCCCAAATTAAAGTTACTCGAAAACCTACTTGTTTAGGAGTTGAGTCAGCATATGCTAAAATTAAAACCGTCGTCGAGCATTCTCATTTAAAATAAAAAATAATTATTTAATTAACTTTACAATTAACGTAGGCACTTGAAATTCGAGAGGATTAACACTTATAATGTTAGGAAGGTGTACTTCCGAAATTTCAACACGCTATGATCAGTAGTTTAGGATTTGAATCATACGGTTATGATAAAAAGAAACAACTTATTTCTTTTTAAATAGGTATACTAGTATGATAGGAATTGAGGCGAGACTGTGCTGCAGCAAACAAAGCAAACCACAGCACAGCACAGTCGGTTAACAAAGCAGTTAAATAAAAATATGAAACGTACAATAAATCAATTATTATTGCACTCAAAAGGCTGTTCTTGTTTTATAAATGTAAACACGCAGAGGTGATAATCCTTCTAATTTATATATTTACCGATTGAATGCATGGACATGAAAATTTTCCAAAATAAATAATCACTTTAAAAGTGTAAACACTCTCGTTGGCAGTTACGTGCTAGCATGAATATTAATGCGTGAGGTGAGGACATGTACATTCGGCATTCCCATTAGGTGTATCCGCTCAGGTCGCGTAATGAATTCCAACATTATGAACAGAATAAATTGTCCTATATTAGATAAATTGTGAAATATTAAGATATACAATGTAGATTACATTATTGAAAATGTATACGATGACTCAATTTCCTGAATGGCTGTATCCATCCAAAACAGACTTAATAAACAGTGTGCACAGAGAAAACTTGCTTAATAAAATACGATTCTTGCAGATGTCCTACCGCAAGCTAATTTCAGGTGATAAAGGTAAGCAAAGAAAAGAGTAGATGAGCTTAAATAAGGTTTTTAGCAAATATGATGTTCTAAACACTACAATAAACG
>JAHZND010003438.1:0-14851 GCA_027744115.1 Acrocyrtus sp. NNG-2020 | reverse complement strand
GTTTACAATCCGAGGGTCAAGCTTATTGCGGGGGCTTCACTCCAGGACAATGCTCCTACGAGTGCTACATTCGAGGCTACAGATGTTATCGATGCACTTCACAGTACTGTGAATGCTCAATGGTCGGATGCTAATAAATTGACTAGAGTAAAAAAATGGTTTAGTTTAAACGGTTTCAATTTTGTATTTTCACTTTAAAATATTACTAATGATATAACTTTATAGCAATGTACAAGCGTAATAAAGCTCCTTAGTAATTAGCAGAACGTATGACTTTCTCTTTTATGAATACATTTTGGCATATTTTTCAATTATTTTCCGAAATTCATATTTCTCATTTTTCAGCGGCTTGCTAAAACTAAGACTGCTTTTAATGTTTATTGTGGTCTGGTACTGTTTCAAAGAAATACGAAATGGAGTACATGTAGATGGAAAATAATTGGACTGTATTAATAGCCTTTGTGTTTTCATATATGTGGGATTGAGAAAATTTCAAAATTTTATGAATAAAAATCTGTGATGAACAGCTGGGAAGGGAATGAAAATAGTCGATATTTTAAAATTAGCTTGAGTGTATAATTTTCGGCTATGGATGCAGGTTTTAGTGGGCTACTGGAAATGTTTTCGAGTTTTTGTGCGCCAGGCTTGCCACACCAGAAACAGAAAAGAAATTATTAATTTGCATGAATGTAAGGATTTGGTGGATTGATACTACGTAAGCAGGCATAAAGCGACACTTCGTTTACGGTTGATTTGGATAAACAAAAACTACCAAACTAAAACATTTTGTAACTATTTACAGTAGGCCGGAATAATTGAATAAAACTAACAGAACAGAACAACCGGATGTACTAGCTAATGAACATTTATATAAAAGGGGCAGTTTGAAATTAATAATAAAATTGAGAGACGGTTTTGTTTGGGACAGCAAAATAATGAGCTAAATTTGCTTGGTTATAGCAGCGTGTAAACAAGCAAGGATTTTCCATGAGTGTGCCTAATTCCGGTAATAGACACACCCATTTATTTTGTCATAACGAAAATCGCGTTTATTTACTGGAAGTGACATACCACTTGATTCGTTAAATAGAAGACCTACAAATAGACGATATAAATCCGTCTCTATTTATGCCACAGACACCAACTTCGCCTCTCAACTAATTACATTGAAGAGTTATGTTATGAGTCAAGAAACTAAATACAGAGAGAATTTCAAAATGGAACTTCAAATAAAAGCAGAGTTCGTCCCATTTCATGCTTCTAAAAGGATTGCGTGAAACAGTGTAAGTTCAAAATTTTAGTAGTGTGAAAGTGTGAAGTGAGCAAACATTTAAAATAACTTTAGTTGAACTCACAGCTACTAGGTATTAAGGTTTCCAAATAAGTCTTATTAAGCTGCTTATTAAGCAAAAAATTTCAAGAATTTTTCAAGAATTCTCAATAAGTCTTATTAAGCAGCCATGTTATGTTAAAATCATAGTAACTAATAGTGATATAATTTTTTTCATTTATTTTTGTACAAAATAAGCAGTAGTCTTTGCTTAATAAGCGGATTGAGATTTCAAGAATTCTTGAAAATTTCCTTAGCAAGAATTTCTCGAGATTTCTTATTAAGAATTGCCTCAATTGGAAACGCTACTAGGTATGTTTTGGCAAGATAACCAGAAGAAACAGTGCATTTGTGAAGATAGAGGTGTCGGTAAAGAACACAGCTACTTAATTAGAATTTTATTAAAAAATAACTGTCTTTGTGGACAGCAGAATAACAATAATAATAATGATAAGCGATCACTTAAGTTTCTTCAAAAGAAACTACCAGTTGGCAGCCGCCGTCCGTGGAATATCCTGTAAATGGGATCATGAATCCCGTCAAATAAAAATTGGAAATGAGACAAGTAGGCGCAATTTAAAATTGCGTTTTTACTTTCACTCCTTCGTCGTTCTTGTGTACGTTTTGCAAGTTGCCCTATTCTTTAACCAAACACAAGGTCAAATTTCGCTTCCAACAAAAGCACATAACCTTCCTCGGATTGATAGTTCTTGTTGCCCCAAACTTATATGGGCACAGCTTCCGAAGGAGTGAGCCGGAAATTCCTGATTTTATCAATGGAATATTTCAATACGCCGAGAGCTACGGAGCAAATGGTTAGCTGTACTGTACGCTTCGTTTTTTAAGCTTAATAACTATGATTTTGAGTATTTTTAAATACTACAATTTTTATAGGAAGAGGAAACAATGGTCAAAAGCTGCCACTGATTATGCGGATAAATTTTGCGTACGCTTGCATCTATTTTGCAACGGCTGTCACATTTGGGTTTGTCTTTGTAATTGGTTTTCACATTTTCACTCCCTGCCAACCTTCGTTGATTGGATACTGGCTGTTGCCTGAGTGCCACGGCAAAATAAAGTCAGAATGGATGATGAGGATATTCATTCAAGTTTTAAAAGCAGGAATATTTGCAATCAATTATTGGGCGTTTGCTTTCGGACTCCATGTTGTATCGTTTTGTATTGGGAACATTCAAATTATGAGTGTCTTGACTCTTCGAACGTTTCTCTCGCAGTAAAAAAAAAAGAGCCAAGCAAAAAACTTTACCAATAAAATCCTATGAGGTAAATTACCCAACTAATTTTCTCTTTTTCAGGTTTATTAACGCAATACGGTCCCGGAACTGTCCGTGCACATATCAGAGCTACTGTAATGTATAGGAACATTCAACTTCTCGGCCTACTTGCAAATGACATCCAGCAAAAGTTCATGCTCACATCGCTGATTGTAGTCAGCATTGTACTACAGGCGGTTTCCTTGACAACTATTGTCCGAGTTTCCGCTGCACAAGGGAATATTTTGAGTGTCTTCTTTCTCCTTCACATTCTCGTTGACGCGGTACTTCTTCTTGGTGCCCTTCTGGGTGGGATGGCTAGTGTCCACTGGGAAGCAATCAAACTTCTTCAGAACCTAACTTCTAAACTGTTATTTATAGCTTCGTCCTCAAATTGTAAGTGTGCAATCTGTGTCCGAACTTGCCCCAGAAAATATCTTCAAAGAGTCATAAAGTCAAGTCAACCAGTTAAAATAAGATTTGCTTCAGTGAACTTTGTCGAAAACCTGACCCCTTTAACATGTATGGATTTTGCTAACGATGTCAGTCTTCAAATGCTTTTGATTACTGAGTAGAATTATATGGAACAACAATTCGTTTTTCTGTAACAAATAGAAAGCATAGCGTTTAGCAAGAGCATTGACCCACGAAGAAAGATTTACTGTTAATATTAAAGGCACATGTAAACAATAAACCGTGACTGTCAAAACTTTCATCTCAATTATTCATGAACGCTCCAATCTGTCATTAATTGATTAAGCATTTATAAACACTCTCGTTACCGTTGACATATTTATTTAGGTTTGAGATTCTACATTTCCGTAAAATTCGTACTATTTACCCGAAATAAAAATAATTTAGATTGGTTACTCACTGTGAACTTTAAAAATATTCCGCTAATCTGATTTCGGAATCGGAATATCTGACAATTTCTATTTGCATGCTTGCAATTACGGAGACACTAACCCTAAATCCATATTGATTATAGTTTTACTGCACCGTGATATTGATACTTATCTTTGCTGATGGAAAGGTGGCAATGACTTTTCCCGAGTGCCTATTTGTCGCACGCAAGATTACACTTAATTTTTTAGAAAATCTCAGTTTTTCGCGTGTAGTTTTTATCAGAAATCTTAATAGCCTGAAAACACTTTAGCTAGGTACTTGTCCTTCCGCAATACTTTTTTACATAGGATGAGAGTAAACCACTTCCGAAATGTATTTCGATGTAAACATTTTGCATTTTGTCGGCTCTGGTTCCAGACTTCACACGTTTTTGTAGCAAAAATGTTTGGGAAAAGACAAAGTACAGGTGCAGCTTTCGAATATTTGGTGCTTTCAAACTCACAGCAGTTTTTTAAAAACTACCCAAAGTTTTCATCTCCACAGCTGTATCAAAATAACAAAAATGTGCATGACAAGTGGATGGCGGCTGCAACTAAAGTTGGAAGAGACGTTGTGGCGCAAAAGCGGAGAGATGAGGATGATAACACTGAAGACTCTGGGAACTGCTGCAACCATAAATTCTGCTGGTGGAATCCTCCACAGAATTTTGTTGCAGTTGAGTTCTGCATGGAGACCTCTATACACGGCTTCAGATTTATGGGACAGATGAAACGTCACTGCACAGAAAGGTTCGTTAAAGTAAATCGGGAAGATTATTCTGGTGTAGAATTTTATTGTATTATTTTGCAGATTTTTCTGGCTCGTCGCATTCCTTTTGAGTCTTGGTACAGCTACGTATCTTATCTGGAGTGTTTGGGATAGATATCAGCAACTCCCTGTTATTGTATCCTTCCAAGCGGAGGAGCAGGACATTGACTCCATTCCGTTTTCCGGCAGTGACATTCTGTAACATGAACAAGTTTCCAAAATCAAAGGTAAAGGAATTGGAAGAGATCGTTCGCAGTAGCAATCCTGGAGAAACCCGATATCAGGAGGCCAAGCAGCATTTAACTTTCGTCAGGTAAGCTTATGTGGATAA
The DNA here is from genome assembly GCA_027744115.1 of Acrocyrtus sp. NNG-2020. Lineage (NCBI taxonomy): Eukaryota > Metazoa > Arthropoda > Collembola > Entomobryomorpha > Entomobryidae > Acrocyrtus > Acrocyrtus sp. NNG-2020. The sequence goes on along the minus strand of JAHZND010003438.1, from coordinate 10,263 downwards.
TATAATTAAATCATGTGACATTTTCTTTTCTGCTATTTCACTATAACAGTACCTAAATGTTTATATGTAGAAGTGTATGTAACGCCCACCAGAGCTTTGCAAAGGATGTCCATTTTGCGTACAGACGCGGCAGGAGTAAGCTCCAGATTCCGGTCGATAACGACACAATTACTGAGGACAGTCAGGATGACATGATGGATTTTCTGTTGAATTACACCCTTCCCTGTGATCAATTGATCAGACTTTGCGTGCTTGGGGAAGAGGAAAAGAATTGCTCGGATTTGTTCAAACCAATTATCACTGACTATGGAAAATGTGAGTTGTCATTGTTAACAATCACGCAAAAGTATCCTTCCATGTAAGTTCAATGGAATTTTACACGTAGGTTTAATAATGTTGTTCGGTACAGGCTGTGTTTTCAATATAATGCCACTGCCACTCCTTCTAAAAAATCCGTAAGTACTCTTACTAAAATTCTTTCAAAAGGAGTAGGCTGAATTCCTTATTTAAATTTAAAATATTGTGGCAGACAAAATCAAGGTAAGCAGAATGCCTCCATCTACGACAATCCCGTGCTGGGGAGCTATGGTGAAAAATATTGGCCAAGAAAGGAAATTGAGGAGTGGAAAAAATGGAACTACGATGACGGATTTATACTGTCCAAAAATTTGACCCGGCCTTGGAAACAAAAGAGAGCAGGTCTTCCGTATGGACTTTCGGTTTTAGTAGATCCAAATACAGGTATAGTGGCAATTAAAATTTAGAAGGGGCTTACCTGATCTAAAATATTTGAATGGACATACCTATTTGTAATTTATTCTGTGACTTAATCAAGAGGAGTACTATTGCCCGGTATCGGACTCTGAGGGTCTCCGATATATACTGCACACTCCTGTGGAGACTCCTCATGTAATGGAGTTTGCGTCTGTGGCGGAACTCAATAAGGAAATTTTGATTGAAGTTCATCCCGATATGACTAACGCTAACGATGAAATAAGGGACATTGAGCATGTACAGGGAAAAGTGCCATTTTTTGGCTAATCGAATTTTAAAAGTTATGCACTTACAGTAAGCATTATATTTTTCTTATCATGTCGCTTATTTAGGAAAAACGAAAATGCTATTTTGGAGTGGAGCGCACTTTAAAATTCTTCGGACCCTACACCGGAGGTAACTGTATGGACGAATGCACTGCTATTGTGCTTGGGATAAATTGCAACTGTACATTTTTCTACATGCCTCGTACGGGAGCTACCAAAAACATAAATCCGCAAAAATCTTTGTACTAATGTAAGTTCTTTGTGTGCTTATTGACAGGAGATGACGGTGTAAAAATTTGTGATAATGACCCGTTCTCAGGAGACTTCAAGTGCATAAAGAAAGCTCGGAGTAAGAAATTCCATAAATGTTTAATAAAACTACCTAAATAAGGTATTCAACTTACAACGTGATTACGTAAAACTTTTTATGTGATGCAGTTGATCTCCAAGCTACACTTAAAGAGCAGTGTGGCCATTGTGACGGTCTTTGTGAAGATATCACTTACAACTACGAAACAACTGTGGCCACTCTCCAGGACAAGGCGCAGCTGTGGATGGATCATGATCCAAATGTGCGTCTGGATGCGATCTCTACCTGGTAATTTAAAATAGTTAATCGCGATGCTGAAATTTAATTGCTGTCATTATAATTTCTTGCTATTTTAGGGCTGGACATAAAATGTCCATCATCCACATTTTCTTTGGCAGCGAAACCACAGTGCCAAAGTTTAGGAAGAGGTTATATGGGACAACGGATTTAGTTGGTGAGCCACTATAATTTTTCTGTTCACTGATGCTCGAAAATTAAATACCTTACCTAAAAGTTAACTACCTACGTAACTAAATCTAAAAATGTTTATGGTTAATGTCAATAGCGAACACTGGTGGGATACTGGGACTGTTCTTGGGCTTCTCTGTTCTCTCCGGTGTAGAGGTGATTTACTTCATTAGCCTTCGCTTATTTTGGAAGTACTGTAGGAAACAAAGAACAAGGAAGCGACTTCTAGGAAAATTTCTGCATTTATTTACCAGTTCCACTCCCAAGACAAAGGTGATCAACGTAAATCCTTACAGACTACCAATTTACAACAACAGACAACATCTAAACAGCTTTGGAGGATATTCTAAAAATCCTGGGTATGCTTTTTATGGATAAACTCATGCAACAATTCACTGTACCTTGGTAGTTCAAGCTGGGGCTTGGATAATACAGAATGTAATCTTATGATTAAAGTAATAATAAAGCTTTGTTGATATGTTTTTTCTTCTTCCGAATTTCCCAGAATTATTAACACAGCTGTTTGCTTTAATTCTGTTAGAAATCTGTGCACATCACTAATCTGACATTAATCTGACATTAATCTGACATTAATTTGACATTAATCTTGATTTAATAATGATCCATAAAGTAAATGAAATAAAAAATCTGCTTTACATTAAAATTCCGTCTACTGTTCTTTGAATAAGTGTATTCCAGAAGCTTGACTTTGTGTCGCGCTTCAATATAAATGAACTTCCACACTTTACTGATATGGATGGAAAGCTTCTAAGCATCTTCCGCAACACCTTAGTATTAATTGACGTACTCATGTTTTTGAATAGAAGCGTTCTTGATATCCTTAGAAACTGGGAAGTCTCCTCATGGCACTCGACAAGGAGGGGTAAAGAATAGTTAACTATTGCCGTTCCCATGAGCCCGCTAATCACAGCAAATAAGTATACTGCCAAATGCAACTGGCTAAAGTAGTTTATAGCTACTACGTTGCAGATGACGGAGATGGAGAAGAATGTAGTTAGCATTATATTAATCCACGAATTTAAGCAGTTCTCCCAAATTCTAGATGCCAGTTGCAATTTTACATAAGAAATATAAAATAGTTTATGTCCTAACATTTGCCTCAAAATCTGAAGACTTCGGGACTGCATTTCCAACCAGTAGAAGAGAATTGCAACGAAGTACGAAAACACACGGATGCCTTCCATAAATCCAGCGAGGGTGAGAAAATAGCGTGCGGTAGTTAACAGAATTTTTGGAACTTTGCAAGAATCAAATTGGCAAAATTGTGTCTCCAACAAGTAGACTTGGTAACAGTAGAAGAAGTCAAAGTGTTCGATAACTGCAAAAAGCGGGACGATGAAAGGTGTGAGAATTCGGTAGGAAATTAGGGCATTTCGGAGCACTTTGCTACCCTTTTTCCATTTTGTGGATGTTTTAGGTGAAATGGGCAGTTTTTCCCCTATAAAAATAAATAGATTTGTAATATTTACTGTACATTTTGGTTTGAGTGAATGTTTTTGCGGAAACTTACTCATGTCTAGCAGTACGCCACGCATACATTTAAATGCAAGGATTAGCTCATCCAAATAGAGATGAATCAGCGCAAACGTTGCCATTGTAAAAATGATCATCGGTGTTGTAATAATGATAGAGACTACCATATCAAGTGGAAATCTGTTTCTGTCTATCAACACGATCACAATTGAAAGCGGAGCTAATACTACATAAAACACAAAAATGACAAATTTAATTTGTCGGTAAGACGGATGATCTCTTCCTAAGGTAAAAAAGCAATTTTTATCATTACTCCATTCCAAAAAAATTGGGTATCTCTGCTGAAATGGGCGGTTGTGTAAACTCATAACTTGAGAAATAGTATCTTCGCTGTAAATTTTAGCCATGATTGATATGATTTTTTACAACCTGCAGAAGCTAAGGTAGAATAAAAAGACTGAATGGAATCTCACCATGGGAAAACCAACATGGCTCTAACTGTTCGATTTGCAAGCAACCAGAATTTAAGTCAATTGTATTCCAAATTTGTGATTGCAAAGCACAGTTTTTATTACACTAATTGCTCCACTTTAAAATCATCTAATTTTTAACAAACGCATGTCATGTTTTTTTAAATTTATGTAAACCTAACTTCAGTTGAATGCAGGTCATTAAATTTTAAATATAAGAAAATTGCAATTCTAACAAAATCACATTTACTACACATTTGGAACCGAATGGTAACTGAGCAATTAGTATTAAAAGTAGTTGTAAGTAGTACTACTTTCAATACAGCAATATTTCAATTTGAGATAGTTTGCACAAAGTGATTAGGACATTATGCTAAAAGAGTAAGTTTAACTAATTCGAAAACGTTTTTAAAACTCATTACAAATATTCCTTTTAAGCAATATATGGGCAGTTTACTATATAATTACAATTAATAGGTTTGCCATAACATACATACGTATACCTACAACGAATTTAATACATAGGGAAATACTATCATCATATTATATTAAATCATCCTTAAATATGTAATCAATCTTGACTTATTAGCTCCTCTTTATTTGGTTAGTTCAGTTTCAACGCAGCCAGTTACTAATTGTATTTGATTTTTATATTTTCAAAATGGCTATAACCCATGAAATAGAAGTGAATACCTCGGAAGCTTTGAACTGAATTAGGCTTCTCAGATTTTCAAACCCAAAATATAGGACAGTTGGTGGGGGGGGGTGCAGGTTCATATGGAGGGGAGAGGGGAAGCAAAATTCAGTGTCTGACATTTATTGTATACCCAAAATTTTAGAAAAATATTTTACCCCTTTACAATAGTTTTAACTAACATGTACACTTATTTCATATATATCTTTATAGACTTCATGTAGGTAATCAAAAGTCTGAGTTTCGTTTTGTATTAAGGATTTTTACGATAAAAAACTGTTTTATCGTGTAATTTACAAAAAATTGCATGAAAAATATTTCAGCTAAATCGGAGCGAGGCAGCGAATTCCGAAGTAAGGCTCGACGTAGCTGTATACCAACAAATTTTGAAAAAATATTTTACAATAGTTTTAACTAACATGTACACTTATTTCATAGATACCTTTATAGATTTCATGTAGGTAATCAAAAGTCTGCGTTTCGTTTTGTATTAAGGATTTTTACGATTAAAAAATACAAGTTTTATCGTGTAATTTATAAAAAATTGCATGGAAAAACAGCGGAATAGGGAGATTTTCGGTGAAATAATATGGTTAATTCCATGTGGTTTGCCAAATATATTTTCCTTTTAGCATCTCCTTAATCCTTAACAACTCAGCGTTGAACTTTCTTTCCGGTTATGAGACTCAATTTGAGCGTGATACTAAATTTTGCTAATTAAGAATGGATAATAGTCTCCTTTTTGACCAATCCCACCAAAATGCTATGTTGATAACAATTTGATATTTTCACAATAAATAAATATTTATTGTGCTAAATATTTTCAGATTTATACTGCAGAATTTAATTTGTAGCCTCTAATACAGGTTTTACTTTAAAAAAGTAAAATATAGGACATATAGGGCAGTGGATGGGATTATAGGACTGCCTATATTTTGGGGTTTTTGGGGGCTGAAATATAGGACCCAACTATATAATATAGTGCGTCTGAGAAGCCTAGTTGAGTTCAATTTCGAATAGGTTAGAGGTTTTGGAAATGATTGAGTGTCCGGTGGTCCGGTGTCCTCCTGAAAAGCTAATTATGGTCAGTTTTCCTTGACAGTGGTAATTTCGTAATTTGATGGGTAATTGTTTGAGAAAAGTTACAAAAGAGTTCACCGTGAAAGGAAATTATAAAGACTATATGGAAATCAAATTGATGGTGAGGGAGGACACTGACGGAAGGTGTTACAAACGTTTAAAAATTATCCGCTTTGGTAAAATTATATGAACGAAATGTCACTCGTGTCTGCAAAGTGTAAGTAATATTTTATAAATTAGTTTAATTATTTATAAAAAAGGTGCTTATTAAAGTTGTGTGTTGTCTTTCGCTTAATGCATAAGATAATTATAACGAAGGATATTTTCTCTTCATAATTTTTCAGACACCATTACAATCGTAGCATCGCTCATTGTGTTAGCGGAAAGTTTTCAACTGATAAAAAAAGAACTTTTATGTCGAATTTTATTTTTAAAAATTTGCATGCCTGGTATTTTTGCTTGAAAAGTCTTGCTAATTTAGCTCCTTTTACATTACCATGAATGGAGCCGATTGCTTTCGTGTATTGTAATTTTTTAGGCGAATTTTCTTTTTCATTAATTATTCCAGACGTCATGCATACTACTATAGGTATTTATGCTTTTTCGCTTCTCGTGATCAGCCACATGCAATACAAATTTTATTTCCTGATTAGGTATTTGCCTTTCAATCTGATTTCATTTTTGAAATTTCCTTCTGCCAAGGCATTCACTTCAAAACGTATGGCTTGCTATTGCCTCAGCTCACACATTAAAACGCAAGCAGGGACGTGAAGCTTTTAGCCTTCTCCGTGGATGGTTGTGGATGTGATGTAATTTATTTTCTGCGGATTTCCTCAGAAAAGTCACGCGATGTCAATATACTTTTTATTTTAGGCATAGTGCTCCGCTCTTTTATATTAAATGATGTCTTCTTTCTTTTGCAGAAGAGTGAGAGAGTGAGTGAGACTTTGACTTACGAACGCGTTACAATTTACAATTTCGTTACTACTTTCTCCCTTTTTCACCAAGCTCACCTCTTCTTTTTCCTGGGTAAAAGCTGGAATACATTTGGATTTTAGAAGAAAAGCTTTAAAAAGCATTTAGCGGCACAACCTACGTAGCTCTAGCTGGCACTTTTTGGCAGCTCGCATGGAGAACTTGAGATGAGATTTAAAATTCCTTTTATAAGTAACGAAAATTATGGAGTAAAAGAGTGGTGAAAAGGAGTAGCCATTAACTTTGCAGTACCTCTCTTTTTACATTTTCCACTAAAAGCGGGAAAGAGCTTAAGGATTTTTGGAAATAGGACAGAGCGCTCCCTTTTATTTGTTAATGATGAATGGTGGGCCGATGTTTTGGAAAAGTTGCAGCTGAGCAAAAACTTATTGATTATTGTGTATATCGTCACATTTTTTTGGTGTGAAGTTATTTAATCGCCACATTCCATTGAAACTTACGCGAGTCAAAGTATTTACCGAAATGATAAATTTATTGGGATCAGGGCCCCAATTGTGTATGGAGTAACAGAAGACAGATTTATAAACTGCCGTTGGCTATAGCACTGAAAGTTTAGATAAATGGGGAGGATTGATGAGCCTCGTACATAATTCAAGCATTGTCAGCCATCCTTTTTATGCAGCAAGCAAGACTGTTTCATGGCCAGATTAATCCAGCCACTACAGTAAAATAGCAATGCTACTGAACTACATCTCATAAAATAACAATAGAATTTATTTCACATTGATTCGATTCATTCTGCTGCTGTCAGTTTCTTGCTGCTATACTGCTGGTTTTCCCATGCACATAGTAAACTGCATAGCAGTTAGCAATACATTCACATTGGCATCTACACCCAATTAATAAAATAATCACAAAAAAGACTGGATAAGACTGAAAAGTGAAGCAAAAGAGAAAGCAAATCAATATTGGCAAATGGCAGAGTTTAATAGCCAAAACTAGGCAGCTTTTTTTCCTATTTCAAATAAATTGGAAAAATAAAAATAAAGTTGAGTTCTAATTGGAAATGGCGTTTAAATATTTGGTTTTGTCACTTTGTAGGCTACAGCAGTGGAAAACTTTTCACTCTTTGCAATTGAAGGTTCAGCTACTTACTCATGGAGAACTGCTATTAGTACACCGAAGAGAAAATAGGCTATTTGGTTTTGGCACTTTGTAGGCTACAGCAGTGGAAAACTTTTCACTCTTTGCAATTGAAGGTTCAGCTACTTACTCATGGAGAACTGCTATTAGTACACCGAAGAGAAAATAGGCATACCTACGGCTTTTTGCTAAAATAGGCAGCACAAGGCTATATAGACTTTGTACCTATCAACAATTTGCGTGCAAAGTCCGTTTGAAGAATTTTGTCATTCAAATGACTACATACAATCTACTACTCTGGGAGAAGAGTACAAAAGCAATAACAATTTTCAGTTGTTTCTCTTGTCACTTCGTAAAAATTGTCAACATGCCTTTCTACTCACTTCCTATTTGCATTGTATTTTATTTCCTATTCACTCCGCTCAGCTGTATAGGTATGTACTTTGAAAAAATATCTGAACTGGAATGAGGCGCAAAAGAAGACGACCCTCTCCACTCCAATTACTATTTTGGTACGCTTTTTATTATCTATTTGCATTTTGGTTCAATAACATCCCACACAAGGTAACTTTGCCTTCCCTGCAAAGAGTAATTTCAGCACCGCAAAAACCATCACCGCCGGTACGGTAACGGCTAACCAGTGGAAAAGTTCTATTTAAATTGAGGGAAGAAAAGTGGGCGAGTTGCATGCTTCGCCGTGTACCTTTTTTCAAATGCATTCATAGGAGCACTCGTTGTCACTCTATTTGTTCTGAGTCTAGTTTCATAGCTATTGTTCCGTAGTAGCCTGGTTTCGGAGAGTAAATAGAGTAAATAAATAGGACAAATAATAAAAAACCGACACTTTCTGTTATATCATGCTTGTCCTTAAGTTAAACTTGAACTACGCGATGCAACTGGGAAGTGCTCTTGGTTGTTACAGGAGTGCTATCTCGCCGTAACTGAAACTTAATCAGATAATTGTAGCAGATATTATTCGTCTACACTCCACACTGGTTTCCCGTAAGCCAACCCAATTAGTAGAGCACATGCTATGAGGGTGTGTGACGGAATAGGGGCTCCTCCAACATCAACATGACAATTTACAGTAAATGCTCACAATGAACAAAAGGAAATGCTGCTTGTTTGCTTACTCACAAGTATTATTAGCAATACATGCCTTATATACATTACATCTGGAGAAGTTGTTTAATCCATTTTTTTTCTTCTCGTCATTCTTAATGAGAAGAAAAGACCTTTTCTTCTGTGTGAGGAAGCAGGTGAAGCAAAGGGAAAAGAGAACACTAGACATAATATAAACATTGTCGGTGTAGCACGCACATCTGGATCCGACACGAAATTATTGTATTTTTAAAGCCATTATTGTTCTTCTGGTAGAAAGGTTGCCGAATTATTCTGCTATTGCTAACAATAACTGTAGCAGAATGAAAAGGAGCTACCTGCGCCCCGCTTCCAACTTAATACGGTTCTCTTAATGTGGGAGTCTTTGTGTTATGGGGAAAGCGGAGATAAGAGTCCTTCACTTTTAAGCATTATATACTAAGGTACCTATGTAGTTATGTACGCACTACCTACCTTTCCCTTACAAAGTCATGTAGCTTGAACGTTTTTCTAAGTTACCAAGTCTAGAAATGATAAAAAGTAGTGTCTTGAGGCTGTTTATGCTTCTGTGTATGAGCGGCTAGACTAGACCAATTGGAAATTCCTTTGCTTTGAATTATTCATTTCATATACTAGTTTTTCTATTATTCTTGCAGAAAATCAAATCTCCACCGTCGCATGCTGAATTTCGGAGAAAGTGTAGCTTTTCTAGTGAAGAGTTCAGTGAAAAATGGGACTTCTTTTGTAAATTTCTTGAAGAAACTCTTATATGTTTGCCTTCTAGGCACGAGATACATTAGATCACATCAATTTCATTCCAAGCCTTGTTGGACACATTTTTCAGGAACATGTTTGATGTACACAAACATAAGAGAATCAAACATTTCCTAACTGCAGTCTGGTTTCTCCCCAAGAAAAATGCCTGCTTTTCCGAAATGTCATGCATCTTAAAAAACATGCATACTACACAATTTTGTGCTATTTGCTGGAAGAGGAACGGAAATTGAATGCCTCTATCTAGCGTACACAACGGATAAGAACTACGCACAAAGAGTTTTTCTGCGCTGAGCGAGGAAAACTATAACAATGAAACCAGAAACTTTTTTATGTCGTTTCTGTTCATGGTCACGGTAGCAAATACATTCCATCACGTAATTCAAAACATGAGACATGCATTTTCCACCCTCTGGCCTACATTTCTTCTTAATAAGGACACTCTTCAAAACAGACCTTCTGAGATGACGGAGAGATTTCTCTTTATTATTGCATGTCATGTCATGCATACGTCGCTCGTGCTCTGGTGGCCAGGTTGGACTTTGTTGCTAGCTTTTTCTGGAGATCCGGAACAAATGAGGGAATGTTGTGCATATTTGCATTATGTAATATAACTTGTGTTGAAGCTGGAGTGAGGGTCAATAGAGCAATGATAGAAATAGGTGGTGTTGCTGGAAACGAAACAAGAGTTTATCCGATGCGCAGCCAATGCTTGCGAGATAGATTTATATGGATGCATGCACGAGTTGCTTG
>JAHZND010003437.1:0-24529 GCA_027744115.1 Acrocyrtus sp. NNG-2020 | reverse complement strand
AGTCTACAGATAAACTAGGTAGCGGTACGTAGGAAATAAGCTATGTACTTTCAAAATGCTTCAATTTTTTCGCTCGCTCATTACTACATACATTGGCAGCAGTGAATGACAGTAGGAACAAAGAGCAAACCCGTTTTCATAATATTATGCACATAAAACTTATTATTACGCATGCGACATGTATGAGCAAACTTTAGAATCAGATTATATGTAGCAAATAAGCTATAAGACAGCTTATTTTTACTACCACTACGTACGAAATGCATGCATCTGATCAGTCACAGTCACCATGCATAAGTATTTACATTCATGAATATTATGGAGTCATTTGATTTTACAATAACAACCTACAATTATATCTTCAAAGTGACACTAGTGTTCCTCCCTGAAGCGATTTATGAAAGAGTGACGGTTTTTAGGATCAAGTTTGGAACATTTCTTTACAGTTGGAAAATCACGGACAACGAAATGCATTCACATTCTATAAAAGGCTTTCCCAGCTTGACAATTGATACTGTGATTGTACTATGTACTACTGGAACATTTCCAGTCTGTACTTTATTTTGCACCTGTGCATGTAGTAGTAAATTGATGCATGTAACGTGCTCTCGTGCTTTGAACGTGCTCAAAGGAAACAATTTAGGCACCTATGCAGTAATTACTCTGCCTGCCCTGCCCTGCCCAGTGCAAGTGAATTGAATGTCCAGTGTCTCATTGTCATAAGAATAAAAAGTGGTACTTACTTAATACGTACAACAGCGTTCGATATGTGTAAGAAGGCAAGCTAATAGACTACAACGGACTGATGGACCAAAAGCAATAAAATAAAAAATAAAACTACGTAAACTAGACTAGACTACATTTTCTACGCTTAAGTATTGGAACTTGTTACCTGTAAAGTTGCATATCTATCTACTTGTTACAAAAAAGGGTGCACTTACGTAAACGTGTAGTCGCATTTGGATTGAAGTTTGAGAGATTAGGCTGACTCGGAGTTGTTGCTCCACCTTCTGTGTCTTGAGTTAAAACGGGCACTATTAAATTAATATCATAATCGTTAGTGGGAACGGGGCAGTGCTTGACGAGAAAAGAATTTTCGCCATATTTAAATAGAGTTGTGCTAAAACTGCAGCGAAAAAAGTGGAGACCTGTGGCAGTGACCAAGAGGCCAGTAATCACCGCTGTAGTCCATGTTAGGATTCGGACGTCCATGGCACACCAGAGTCAGAAAGGGAATGAAGGTCAACACAACGCTGACAAATATCACTTCCAGTGTCCGTCGCTGTCGTGGGAAGTAAGTAGGTTGGACTGTTGGACTATGGGATGAAGCTTTTCCTATGTGGGAAGTTGTAAATTACGAATTAACCTACGACAATGGACAAGGTGGGCTGGAAGCTTATAATTTCACACCAACATCACAACGTGTTCCAACAACACAAATGTAGATTGCTGGGCTAAAGAAACACACTTTTATTCATTTTATTTTAGGTGCTTACATCAAATGCATTAGGCGAAATCATCAATCTGCAAAAGAAGTAAAATGACTGGAACGCTCAAGCATCACGTAGATGAGTTGATGAAGGAGTGTACAATGGAACGGCTTACAAACGCTTCCTGCTTCAAGTAGTGTTTTGCTAGCTCTCCAGTTACGTCATATCTAACTCATTGTAAACCTTTTCGTATCATTTACCATGCTATATTTTAAGCTCCTATCACTTTGCTCTAAAAATCTGTGCAGTTCATGGTCGGGTTGAATCAGGTAGAATCTCTTTGCATACAGCATGAGCTTTAGGATAAGTTCATTTGTTAGCCGAGGCAGTTAGTCGTGGGAAAGATTCCTGCAAGATACGATACGCCTTTTCCTTATGTAAACTAGACTTGCCGAATCATTCTCTTAGCCAAGTGTAACGTATGCGATGATAAACTGCAAAACAAGCTATAAACCTTGCCAGTCACTGCGACGACACCAAGTTTCATTACATGAAAACATACAGAAGTACGATTCGAAGTTTTTCTGCTTTTCCAACTCGTCGACTTGTACAAGTTATATTTAGGATGATAAGTGTTAGCTCCGGCTTCAAAATGAGTGCACGAATATACGGCTAACTACCAGCTTTTTAGAAAACGCATGGTGATAGGGTTGCGACTGGTCCGAAACACTAGCCTCTTCTAACGATATCATAATTTTAAGAAGATAGTTAAAAGACTCCTTATACGTACTGAGAAATGGAAAAAATAATCTAGCCAAATCCTACCGTTGAAAAGTACTGGTCTACGTGATCTTCTCATTACTAGCCTCTAATTTGTAAAAAAAAATGTTAAGGAAGCGTCAGAAAAACTGAATCTGCCTGAGTCACAAAAATGTGTAAATTAGATATATTTTGATTTCAGGTGGTTTCCCTGTGACGTGATGGCTTTTTGCCGTATATATGGAAATGGAAGTCGTGGAAGTTGGAGTATCTATATGTATTAGGTTCCATTAGTATGTACATGGTTTGGCGATTAAGAAACTAAAAATGAGCTACAATTTACGATTTCATTAGTGCCAACCCTGGGTTATTGTAAATGGATGTTTTAGAATCAGCAATATCTGGATTAATTTTACCACTATAGTTTTATTGGTGCAATACCTATATGAAAAGTAATTCACAACAAACAACAAAAACATGCTCCATGAGTAATCGAGAAAATTAGTACGAAGTAAATATAATGTGACGCACACAAGTTTGATTTAGTATCTGCCACCTATAAATGCTATAAAAAAGTAGAATTAAATTAAAGTTAGTTCTCACAAGAGAGCAATAAACTATGTATTGCGGAAAATGGAATCCTTTTAAAATACAATTTTCTTGAATGACCTACATATTACAATTGCATCGGCTCATCAAATGATCCAAAACTGTTTAGTTGAATGCACGAAATATGCGAATTTGCATTATAATGCTGAGCCAGAGTAAATCAATAAATTAGTAAAGGTGGGTCCCAGTTCCAGTTTTAAAAGTTACTTAAGAATTTATTGATTGTCAATATAATTTAAATTTGATATAACTTTGCGCACAGTAGTTCACAAAATTGCCAGGATCTAGTCATTTTGTGTTTGACAGCCTCGCTGACTCTTTGATACAGTGAATTTTTTACAATTAAACTTACATGGAAGACATTATAATATTACAAGCATAATAAATATATTTGTATAACATTTGCTTAAACCAAAAAACTTGTTTTCGCATGTTGGGTAAAAAAATCTGTCAACGTGAGGTTATCTATACTAGAGAAGAGAGTGATTTACAGACTTTAGTACAATGAAAACATTTTTACCCTTTTTTGCTCTTTATCCAGCAATAAATAAAATGCGTAGTAATCTGTTTGCTGTTTTTCACCTAAATGTCATTTGAGTCACTTCACAAAAAATAAATTGCTACATTAAAATACTTAAATTGCTTTGGTTTAACATAAAATTTATAAAAGACTTGTCCAAAGTTGCTCTTGCCTTTGCCTTGCACACACGTCACTTTGTAGGTCACCGACGAGGTGTTTGTCAAATTCAAGAAAGAAAGTGTTGAAGTGGTAACTTCCAATTTAATGTAAACCGGTAAACATGTCAAGGTTAAGTATTGAGAACATGGAATTTTCAGAGTTTTACTTTTACGCCAGACATGCGCAGTGTTGTTCGTTGCACTGCCCAATTCGATTTTGCGTAAGGCAATACTTCCGACATGCCCTGGAATTATATTTTTAAAAAATAATGTTAAGATTTTATACTCATCGATCGAACCCCTTCAAGGGCTCATGAACTGCACTGACCTGTATATGCATCCACTACATGTACATTTGTTGTCGTGTCCGCACTCTCCGTGAAGGCCTTGATCGAAGCAGTCCCAAGTGCATCCCACTGAATCGCAAACATCACTATTCGGCTCATATTCATCCAGATATTGATGGTTCTGGCTGTGTACAAGTTCCGTGATTGCCTGTTTCAAAACGGTGCAAAAACAAAGCAGCAAATTAACACACTTTTCAGCAATTTCATCAAATTTTAAAACACTTTTTTTTTAACTTTTCAGCAAAGTTTTTTAACGTACCAGGAGAGCAACCAGAGACAAAAGAATTAAAGTGACAGTCCTCATCTTGAACTATTTTTTTAAAATGTGGAATGAAGTGGAATAGGAGCTTTCTTAACGACAACGGAAACTGAACCACTTTTTCTTCGCCAACGTCTTGCTGCTAACTAAAGCTGCTCTCCTAAATTTGCGAGGATTTTAAGACATTCTTTCACACAGCGTGGATCGGAATAAAATTCGTTCATCATTAACTTTGACCGTAATAGCACTGTCGTTTTGCAAATTACATGCTTCGACATAAGTAGGTGACAAATCATGGATGGGGCATAGCGAAGTGGTCGTAATGGTAATGAGTCATACGCAATTCATGACTTCAGAATGTGCATCTGTCGTTTCGCAAATTACATGCTTCGACATAAGTAGGTGACAAATCATGGATGGGGCATAGCGAAGTGGTCGTAATGGTAATGAGTCATACGCAATTCATGACTTCAGAATGTGCACGCTGTAAAGCTTGCAGAGCATATAGTCACTAGTCAGATTTACTGGAGTGAAGATGATTGAAGAGCCAGAAAATTCCACATTCAGTTAAAGGAGAAAAGGTCACATTTGCAATTAATTACTTGATACGAAGCTTGAGAACTCTGATAGTCACACTTTATAAGTAGCACTTGGCCACAAAACCGTTATGTTGATGACTTGTCAAGAGCGAAGAAACATGTCATTCTGCCAAGAAAAGGAGTTTGCACTTACATCAATTAAAGAATCATTTAGGTATACTAGTATCATCTGCCTATGCATATACCCGCTCTAGCGTTATAGGTTTTGCCCCTTTTTATTGGGTAATAGCGCTTGGGAACTGTTCCAGTTTCATTCATTCTGCGTTACGAACAACCGACCTGGCGTAGGTGGCAGGTTTGCGATTTAAGAGATAACCGTCTCGTATTCGTCTTATGGACATGATCTCAAACGATGTGAGGAGTTTAGTCGAAGATGTTTTTGCCTGGCACTGGCACTCATTTGGAAATCAAAAACATATTTTTGCATAGTCAAGTGATAGGTTTTGTACTGTTATTTAATGAATTGATTTGCTAAACGAATGGGAAGTCCTGAAAACGTTTTTTTTTTAATTTTTGTTTTTAATTCTGCTGAATAAGTAATTTTAGAATAAAACGATTTTGATTCGTAACGGTGATTCATGATGATGATGATGATGACCAATCGATCATCTCATCTCACCAGACCATGCCGTGCCATCACCATTAATTCACTTTGTAGTCGGACCATGTCATATCGGTCCAATTATCAGTCTGCTTTGGAAAACCGAAAATTTAATAGCATGTTCTGGATGATGTACGGAGATTATTCGAGAAAGTCTAAAAGTCTGACAAATGACAATAACAGTATAAGCACGGTTCCTACCTACAGCGACAGTGCCAAAATGTACCGATTTACCTCAATCTTATATTAAATATTATAGGCGCGGTAAGGACAATTTTTTATGACCGTCGTCCTTTAACATTTTATGAAACAGGATTTTTTCTTCATGCTATAAAAAGATTAATAGCTTCGGTAATGCACATACATTAAATATGCTTAATTAAAGTTTCAAACACGTTCTTCGGCATTTCTTTTATCTAGTGTAGTAAAAAAAAGTCCGATTTCCAGTTGACTGCGTATTTCTTTAGGTTATCAAGAAATTTTCTTTTTCTGGAATGATCGCTTGTTCCCATTCCCACTCGCAGCAAAATGAAGATGGGACATTGATCATTACTAAAGTGAACCTGTTACGTGCGTGCTAAATGTTATTGCTGTCTTGTGACGTAATTCAAAAGCTATTTAACCCTTCAAATTATCCGGTTAACCTTGTTTTCATCACTTCAAGAATTCGTGGAAAATTATCAGTCATAGTAATACGGACAGATAAGTGATAAACTATGTTTGGTACGGGTGACTTCTACTCGATAAATATTTTTGACGCGTAAATCTTTGAATTATTTGTAATATTAGATGATATGGATGGCTACAGACCCTTTGGAAATTATATCGCCACCAGTTGCACTTACTGGGTTTCTGTAGTTTTCATTTCTTTTACATTGTAAGTGTAAGTACACAGGGACAACAACAGTTGTTGTACATGGAAAAAGGGATGAAATGAACCTGTGAGCTCTGTGTTGTCCAAGTAGGTCCTTTTACTTTCAGAGAGGCGAAGTGTACCTACTGCAGCTACACTAATGACACGCCACGTAATAATATCAAAGGGTAGATCCCGTTAGGAAACGGTTCTGATCCCAGTCCTAATATTTTTTGATATTATGATTGTGCTTGCGTTGGGATTTACCGAAGTCTTAAAATAAAGTAGAGCTGAGTAAAAGTAGGAAATGGGGTGAATGCAACAGTCTCATAATAGATAAGCTACCTGGATGATTTCATTCATTTGTAGCTCTTTGAGCTTAATTCTTGGCATTTTTCTGTAGGAGCTATTATCACATAAGGAGCTATATTAGATCAACGGGAGGTACAATTTTCTTCGTACCTGAAAATAAATCAATGTATTTCTTAAGGATTTGTGGCTGTTTCAATAAGCTAGATGTAGTTTCTTACGAGTTTCACAGTGGAAAATTGCATTTCTTTGAAATATGGAAACCGTGAATATTTTTAATTGTGTAATTATTATACTGGTAAGTGTACAAGGTACAGAAGTACAAATGTTTTTTCAAAGATTCTTACTGGAGGGCCTATTATAACTACAACTTGGACTTCGGTTGATGCTTGGCAGATAAAAATCTTGTTTAAAGTGTAGTTTTTCATTATTGAAAATTGCTAATTTGCAGATTTCAATTGCATTATTCGTGTGCTCCATTCCCGCAGACTTTTACCGCGGTTTACCAGTACCATTCGATGATGGAGCGTTAATCAATCCGTCTGCAGCTGAGAAAATGGAAGAATTCAGGATAAACATAACTCACAAGGAAGAGAAGTCATTACTTTCCTGCCTGGAAGATCAAACTTACTCTGCAATCAATGATTTCGCAAATTGTCACCTTTTCTGTCCGTTGTGCTATCAGGGCTATGGAAGGTGTGAAAGTACTGGAGAGTTGAGGATATGTGTTTGCGACTGCAATTTTCTTGGGGACTTGATGGTAAAATAAATTTACATGCATTTATGCGATTAATGTTTTCATTTTCGTTGAAAAAGAATGACCCATCATTAAGGTCAAGAGCTGACGATAATGCGATATTTTTGAAAAAAAATTAAACACAGCAAGATCTCATGGAATGTCCTTGGGTGCACAAACTTTGCACTCGTGAAGCAGAACCAGGGGAACAAGCAGTGAAGCTCTCCAAATGTCAGCATGAATGTCAAGAGCGTGGCTTTCGCGATGCAGCTCTGTGTGGAGCAGACATGGATGATCCACCACTGGTCAGATCTACTTGTACATGCTTATGTCCATGAAGAAACGTATATCCTCCATTAATGTACATTTGGCTAAATTATGTTTTGTAAAGATACTTGATAAATTGCTTTTTAATAACTGACTTAATAAAAATAGTTTTTGTACACTTGAAGGCATTTCCACTAAACTTATCTGAGCATGTACAAATAAGAATATGCTCGTATTTTTTACGTATAATAGTACTTTCACCCACACCCATAGTAATTGAGTAATTTCAGTGTGGATGGTGAGGTTTAAGGTAGCATACATAAATCTAGATTGGAATAATTGATTTCGGCCTCCCCTTGCGCCACTTTTAGGCTGCAGTGTGACGATGGCAGATCATTTGTCCAACTGCCACAGTCGCACACTCTTACTTTATTACTGTGTCTGTGTGACAATTTGCAATTTGTGCAATTGAAGACATGAGGTTATGGCAGAAAACGCTCTTCTCTTCAAAGACTTCCTTTTCCCCGTGCCAAGTAATTTCTGCGCTCATATACTCATCCAAAAACCCATTCAGTGGAGGAAAGGGTGCTGCGTATCTTTAGCTTTCATCGCTATAAACATAATCGCTGTCATCTTCTAGCAGAATATGTTGACAAAGAATCGGTTTCTTCTTTGAAAATGATTTTGCGGAATCCTTTGAAAAATTCGTCTTTGAAATGAGTAATTGAGCACCGACTGAAGTTGATGGAAGAGGAAACTAACGCAGTCGCAGTGCATAAATATAACAATGCTGCAGAATGCGATGTGATTCCCTACGGCTAAAGCTTAACAATTTCCCAATCATCATACAAAAATTTGAGAATGAGATCAAGCGTCTTGTTGTCATATACTACAAGGAATAAGGAATTGTACTAGCAAAAATTGGCTTATTACATTTTTCGATACAGTCCCAGGTTCCATTGTACGACAGCGTTATAAAACGCTAGTCACACTGTTCACTTTTATGTTCAGTATGTTCACTCAAGGCGCACAATTCCTTTCAGAAACTTTGATTTTTCTGTAGGACTCACTTTAAGATTGATCAGAATGCATGTGAACACACGATTGGAGTAATATAATGAGTAAAACAACTTGGTAATGTTTAAGTGGATAATTTAATCAGCTCCTCGAAGCGACTTTCAGGGGGTAGAGATATGACTTGCTGACTCCGCATTTAGAGAAGTGTCAATAACACGCAGTAAGCAGCATTGACTACAGATAATCAGGCATGCATAAAAAATTAGATACTACTTGCTGCATCAAAACCAGGATATTAATAATTTACGTTAAGTAATTACTAATTACAGACTTCTCTTACCATCATCATTGCATTTTGCTTTGGGAAATGCAGCCATGATTTCTGTTTAGAATTATAGGAAATATGTGCATACGTAATTGGGGATTATTAGGTACCCTTTTGCGTAAATGCCAAAGAATTTCTCTTCATTGAGCAATGCGCACTGGAATTTTTACGTTATATAGGCATATACAAATACAATTTTACGCAAATTCAAAATATTATGGTTGCTGTTTTTCTGATTTGTTTGTCGTAAAATATGTGTACCCTACTCGTGCGCTTTTGAATTGAACACACATTTCTCGATCTTGTCATGATTGCAATGACTCATGAATTTCTTTGGGGAAGATGTACGTCCTTTCATCGTTTACTTTCTGCAGCGAAGATTGAAGGAGGAATTGTTCACGCTTCATTGATTAGAGTGCCTCGGCTGAAAATCGAATCTTAAAAGTTTGTAAACGCCTACCAAAAGTAATTACTCGAAAGTGCATGTGTACATAAAATAGCAGCAAAGAAGCAATGCAAAATTTGTCTGCCAAGCTAGCACAAAATTACAAATGTATCTATTACGGAAAGGAAGAGCAAAGAGGGAAGAAATTAAAAAAGTGATGCATCACATTTGTGCAACGATCTGTCAGTCAAGTAGTAGTATTATGTAGCATGCATCTTCCCTCAAGTCTAGTCAGGGAGTTGAGGCGTGAAGTCAAAAGAAAAAAAATTAACTTGACAGCAAAAAGAAGCAGAGATAATTGCTGCATTGGGATTTTCAAAGATGTAAACATTATCAATATTTTTGCTAAATAATTTTAGAGTGAGTAAATGGAGATGGTACAGTAGGTGTCCTAGTCCTGACAACTTCCTTTGCTTCCTATTATGCAATCATAAAAACACACTTCTAACAATAAGTGAGACCAGTAATAATCGAATGTGACAGGTGACAAGACATGTGTGTGAGAAACAAAAGGCAAAAAGCAGGACATGAGAAATTATGAGTTCATGCAAAAAAATTAAACTTTTTGTGATGTGACAGAAAAGACACGCACACTCACGAAGTCGCGAAGGATCTATGCTATTGGAAGGAGGAAACCTGTATGGATGATATGTAATCTCATCTCAGGCTAAAGGTACAAATAGAGTTGGTCTAAAAGTTTTTAGGACACTTGGGATATTCTTATAATTTTAATCTGAAAGCTTAAAATTAGGTAATTTCTGGGCAAATAAAACTTCAGAAGAGCTTCTTTTTTACAACCACTTTATCCCTTTTGTACTTGTCTGCTTCCATTTAAGTTGGATTTTTAGTTTCCCAATTTACACGTGCAAATTGAAAATTTGAAATGGCAAACATTTCGCCTAGTTAAACCTCACCTTAGCTAACCCAAGTGATAAATACGTAATAGTGAAATTATTATTATAACCCAATGACTTAATTACCGATAAACGTGTGCTTTCATTATGCTCCTTAAAAGGGCTCATTACTGCATTACAGCAGTGAAATGGCTTGATTACGTGCCTTTGATCCAGTGGCTGAGTTCAGCTTTTATTTTGAGCTTTTCGGTTAAAAAATCTAATTAATCCGGTTCAACAAACTGATGCGATGCTGTGAGAGATAGCCCACAAGCTAGAAATGGAAAAAAGGTAAAAAAAATCAAAATCGCGAAATAATGCATTTAGTATAGTCCATCCCCTTTTCTTCCCTCCTTTTGGTCTTTCAGCTCAATTTCTTTCAAATGCAGTTGTGCATGCGTTTCACTTAAACCAGTCTAAAGAAATTCTTTTCAGTTTATAGGAGCATGTTGAGTTCAATACATATGTAACGAGCTCATCATATAAGTTGGGGAGGCATGACTGGCACGGTCCTAATAAAACAGAAGCTTGAAAAAAAATCTTTACATTTTAATAATCTTTTTTACTATTTACTCACGTACCACCACACCACTACCATGATCGATCCACAAAAAACGTAATGTTTCGTTTTTTGAAATGTGCAAGAAAAATCGTAAAAACTATCCATTCTGAGTTTTATTACCACTCTGTGATAAAAGTATATATAATCGAAGGTGTGCTTGATCTGCTTCAGAAGACAAAGACAGCATTGAAAATTGAAATGGACGAGCCCAGCCACACGAGCTTAACAACAGATAAACGCGACTTGTCTCGTGTGTGTAGTGTGTGCACTTCCCGTTTTCTTTATTTGCAGTTTACAGTGTTCTTTCATCCCTCTCAGAATGTCAGTAGACTTCGTTTTTTTCAATGGGGATACCTAAAAATGTCATCATCCCTCTGAGGATTTCACTTTCTTATGGTCAATTTTCCTGTCAGATTTAAAATAGCCCTAGCATGAAGACAAAAGATTAAGTGCTGCATTTTTCAATTACCTGTTTATAAAAACAAATGGAAAACGGATTGTTTTCGCACTGCTATCCAATAAATAAAGTACCTACGCATACGCAAGGGAGATAAAGCAGCGCCCTAATGGAAAATTTAAAAAGGTTTTCGATAGTAATGCTAAATTAAACTTTTGGTGTTGGGCCCATTATAAGACTGTCCCTTAAAACTAGGTGGGGGAACTATTACATAAAAAAATTCTTTACATAAAAAGTACTTATTTCTAAAAAGTGAACCTATTTTCTGATGGGTTTAATTAAAATTTAAAAAATAGATCAGGCATGCATCACCCCAAAAATGTAGCCGTACACGCATATCTTATTTTATCTGGGCCAGTTTCTTTCAACAATACTGGAGCTGGCGTGGTTGAAATGAAAACTAGAAAAGCGCCCACGATCTTAGAGTCACGTCCTCTCAAATATTGAACTTTAATGTTTTACAAGTGCTACAACCAGAGAAAAGGCTGCTTTTAGGGTCATCACTCCTTTAAAACATGCATCAAAGTTCCTTTCTTTGTTAGGCATTTACTCTTGTTACTCCCTTTTTCCCAACCCCTTTAACGAATTGAATTGTAAAATTACAAAATGCTCAAAAAACTAAATATTTGCTGATTATATTTACTCTTACGTATTTACAATGAGTGTGGCATGCTCTGCACCTTAATTATTATCGAACTTTTTTTTACCTTGTTCAGGAAAAAGTTCCAATTTACCATAATTCGATAATACTCTCAAATTTCATGTGTAGCCTCCTTGATGAGAATTTTCTAAAGAGAAAATAGCTCTGAAATGGTAACACCACAATGCTGATAGTGATCAGTTAATTTTTGGCCTGTCAGTTGGTTGGCCGGTTCTTGGCGGAGCAATTACTTTAATGGGAAAATACCTTTTGTTCCCCGCAAATTTATAGAATCGAATAAAACATAAAGTCTTCTCGAAGCAGAAAACTTGACAGCGCGCTAAAAAGTAAAAATACGTTGTGAAAATCAGATTAATACGAAAAACTACATTACATTGAACTGTTTAAAATAAGCTCGGCTCTGATTTGAAGTGAAGTTTCAATGAAAACTACTTTTCGTATCTTCCGCAAAGGCGCAAAGGGAATACTAAAATCGCATCTCGTCGTAACGACAAAAGATATAAAAGGGTACGCCGAGTCTGCAGAGGACTTTTAGTACGCTTGAAAATTTTGCGCTGACTCGTCAATTGCCAGCCGCTCCGATGCCGTGCTGGTAAAACTCTATTTCGCACAGCGCCACCAATTGTAACTACATTTTTGACGTTTTTTTCCTGCGAGTGCCTTTCTTTTACAGAATGAAGTGAGTAAAGTGGTCAGTGATGATAATGAAATGATGATGACTCGTCGTGGAGTGAAGCAGGTGCACGTGAAATTTTCGATTTGATGCTCTGTTCCCCATTCTCAGTCCTACCCCAATCTTATCATTTTTACTTTCTTGATGCACTTCCCCAATAAATATCGTCAACTTGTGAAATGGTGATAAATCGTTAAATTATGTTTTTGTGAAACATCATGTGCACAAAGATAAATAGCAAAAAGGAAATTAGCCACCGCCACCAACAACTAATCAAAATACAAAAATTCTACGCATTCTTCCTTCATGAAGAATTCGCTGAGTGCTTTCGCACACTCTGTTGTCTCCTGTACACCCACTCACGCAACAATTCCCTTCTGTTTCAGTTGCTATTTTAGGCAAAAAAAATAGTTGGACTCTTATTTTTTTCTAAGGAGGTTGTGTGCTGTTAACATCCTAGTGAAGACTTCTTTTCGTTAATGGGCTGTGAGGATTGTCAATTGTAGCTGAGGAATTTAGTAACAGACGGTCCCCTACATTTTTAACTTGCAACTTTAAGGGCTTTTTGCCATTTATCAGTGTCTGCTGGTGTCCTTTGCGTACCTATGCATTTCTGTCTGACAAGTGATGATGGCTCTTCAGATTGATAACGGTTTTTAGAACAGGTTAGTAGGAAACCCTAGTGCAGCAGGTAAAGTGCGATATTCGAGAGCGAGCGCATTTTTTCGCGTCGTTGACAAGTGGCACATGGAGCTAAAACAAAGTGCTCGTGTGGTATGTGAATCATCGAAAAACTGATAGGAGAAAAGTGAACTTTACTGTTAGTATGCAGAAATTGTGTTATGAAATTCGCATATCAAGTTACTTATTCTTTGTTTCGCAATTTTAGCGGATAACGACGCTACTTTGCCATTGATTGAGAAGTTTTTAGTAGCATTGTTTTCAATTTATTGCTGGGGTTTGATGTGTTGAAGTTGGAATAGTCCTTTGATGGACTGTGCAGTTTAGTTTGTATTTCGCTTTCAGTACAAGTCAAATTCAGTTTGACAAATTTATTTCCCAAAATGGGTCACATAAACTTTTCCGGAGGCTGCAGGCATTTGGTATGCTTCATAAGTTCAGCAGAGTTTGTGTCGAAAAAATTAAATAGATCCGCATCCTGTGCAATATAATTAATAATTCGTTTTCATTTTTTGAATAGGTGCTAGTCATTTTTACCGTAATTGTATTCTCAGAACTCACAGAGAGCTGTCATCGCAGAGTTGGTAAGTTACCTTGAAAAGGGGCATTATGAGAATTAAGTCCAGACTACCAAATTAACACTCTTTTATATTATTATTTTAGAATATCACCATCATCCTAAAAGGCCTCCTCCACATCATCATCACCATAAGCATCATAAAGGTATGCAAAATTCGGTCATAATTCGGTGATTATTGTAGTAGGATATAACATTTATCTGAAACTTTTCATTTAAGGACACCATCACCACAAGCCACACCGACCTCACGGGCACCATCATCACCACCACCACGGAAATGACTTTTATCCAATGCCTCATGGCGTCGAGTGAAACTTTTCATTTAAGGACACCATCACCACAAGCCACACCGACCTCACGGGCACCATCATCACCACCACCACGGAAATGACTTTTATCCAATGCCTCATGGCGTCGGGGGAGGGCACGGTAATTTAACTTTCGTGCTGTTAATAGCTAAACAGGATGAGTAATCAGAGTAATGAATAAGCTTCATTTTCATTTTTGAATTTAGGTGGTGGAAGCTACCATAACCAACACAAGGGATATGGACATGGACATCAGCCTATGAAGTACCACGGTCATCACGGTATGTTCCAGATAAATATTATTTTAATTGGTTTGATTACTTAAACAATTAATTAATTAATTAACAACATTATTCGCATATATTTTAGGTGGGGGTTATGGACATGGAGGACATGGAGGGCATATGGGTGGAGGTTATCATGGAGGTAAAATAATTTTAAAATGGGAAAGGAAACAGTGTTCATCAAACTTCCGTTTCGAACATTTTAACTACATCTTTTATTTATTATTTAATTAGGAGATTCGCACGGCAAAGGGCATCAACACGGCCATGGAGGTCATGGACATGGTAGGTTTCGTACTACGAGCTTTCCTCATCGGAAATGTTATTAATAATTGAAATAAGACTTTCCTTTTTTTTAAAAAAAAAAGAAGATGAGTACCACGGAGTACCACATGAAGTCCACGGCGGAGATCATGGAGGAGGTCATAAGGGACTTTACGGTGGCCACAATGATATTCATGACGTTGGGTACGGTCTTGGTGGCGGTCATCAAGGAGAAGGCGGTACAGCGAAATAGACCAATACAAAATAACTCCGGAAAGAGTTGAAATAATTTTACTTATGATTTTAATCACCATTTTACATACTGACTTTAGGACATGGAGGACATGGTGGAGGGTACGATGAGCCTAAAGGCCACTCCAATGCTGGGTACAAAGGGCAGCATTTCAAGTACCACATGTTCCAGTCAATGCAATACGATGATAAGGATGGGCATGGACACGGGCATGGGCATGGACAACAGCATCAACATCAACCAATCTCTCACAGTCCCAAGCCCAGTGATTATGAAGACCAGTCACCAGTATATATGCAAGAAGGTAACCCAATAACAATAACGCAATGAAACCTGAAAAATTGTACTTTCATTTCAAAACCATTTCAATGTTTAAAGGGAAACATAGAAAGTAAATTATCAACGCTCACTGAGTAGAACCTAAATTGATAGAAAAATCCAGTGGAGCATGAAAGGAATTATGCTAGTAAACAAAACACGTAGGTTTCATGTGAAAATTTAGGAAAGGGTGGAAATTGGGAGTAAAATTGGCATGTACATGTTTCACTTCCATTATTCGATTTTTAGCATAATTAATGCAGTATGCAATGTAAGTCAGTATATCGATATATTTATGGCACGATTGAGTTCCTTTTTAATTTTTAAACCTTAAAATGCCTTTTAAATCAGATTTCAGTTTTATTTTTATTTGGGTTGTTTGGACTAATCAGGAACTTTTACCTCCGTAGCTAAAATGAGGAGTTGTACCCAGGCACATGTACAGCAATAAACAACAAAATGCATTCTTCTAGTTAGGATAATTAGCGAAGCGTATCAGGCCAGGATCATGAATGAGAGTGAAGTGAAGTAATAGTGCGCCTTGCGCATCTATATGCACCATGAAATGCATTAGCTTACCTGACCATTGCAACAACTTAAAAATTAGGCGCTGCAGGCTGCAGTACATGAGTTGTTCCATCAAATAATCTCGTTATCTTTGAAAGTTGTGTTTATCGAGGAAAATTAGCTACACGCTTGTTCATCTTTATGGCAGTGAGCATGAAATCATTTAGGCCATTATTTGTGAGTTATTGTAGAGGGAATTAGTATAAATGGGCAATTGAAAAATGCGAATTCCTGTGCAATAGGCAGGAAGAGATGTAGGTAAATATGGCCAGTCTTCTTGCATGAAAGTTGTACTTTTGTGAAGTAACAAAAAGGAGAAAAGTTTCTCCTCGTAATTTTTAATTATCTCATCTCAAATTATAAGTGATGGTCTAGCATTTTGCTTGGTTTTAGCTGGCTTATATTTGTATGTCTGATAATGTTGCAGTGAATGTTAAAAAATATGTAAATCAATTTCAATTTATAGGATATGGCAACAGCGGCCCTTATCCTAACGTAGCATACTCCAGCCCAGTTGTTCTGACTTCAATGAGGAGCCCAACTACCCATCACCCTGCACTTAATTCCTTTAACGTGAACGTTTACGACGTTCAAAAGAGACCCAGACCAGAAATTCTTGCCTCGCCACAGCCACAGTTGGACGCGGCTGATACAGCCGATCTCATCAGAAAAGGACAACTTCGGATAAAAGAAACTCCCAGTATTCCCAATGGTCCTATTATTTCCCACCATCCTCAATTTGATGAAGCAACACTTGCCAATTTATACAGCGGTGCTCAGTTGATCAGTGGCCCGGGTAATACTTCTCCTCATTTACCTCTTCCTACGTCAAATGTGGACGTCATTTCCGGGGGGGATAATCCTGCAACACTTGCCAATTTATACAGCGGTGCTCAGTTGATCAGTGGCCCGGGTAATACTTCTCCTCATTTACCTCTTCCTACGTCAAATGTGGACGTCATTTCCGGCGGGGACAATCCAATTCATCTTGCCAGCACCATTCCAGTAGCTGACCTTTCACCACTAGGTTCATCAATCAGTGAAGGGAATTTCGATATGAATTTGAATTTCAACTCGGAACGTCAAACTCCTTTTAGGAGAAACGGAGTTGACCCTGATCCCTCCAAGAGGAAGAGGAGGCGACGCCGCAAGAAGATTAGTAGAAAGTATAGACTAAACGCTAATCCCGACATGAAGTCGCCTATCTTAGTCTCACATCATCGGGATTACTTAAACAATCTCGAGCCACAACATGCCAGTCAAACTGAAGCCCATCCTCAGTACTTACTGATGAAGGGAGGATCAGACTATTTGGAAACCGACTTTGCGGACGATGTAGATATTGAACAGACTACGGGGAGAACGCAGGATTACATGAACTTTTAATTATTTTTATGAAACGACTGTAATGTTTTTGTTAAAAATGGTATATATATTGTATAATAAATAAATCATAAGATGTAAGCAATGTTTTCAATACTAAACGTTAGCTTGTTGCTTTCAACTCAAGTCAAACATTATTTAATTTTATTAACTTCAAACTTAAAAATATTACATATCAACATCCATCCTAACTCCTTCTTAAAAATCATATTGGAATAATACAAAAACATGCAAAAAAAACTATTCTGCCAAGTGTCAGCAACTTTGCATTACAAACTACATTAGGAACAAAATTAAATAATTGTACTGTCTCATCAGGATAATGTACATGAGATTTTTGGTACGTTATTCACTCGCAAAAGTGATCGTATAATCACGCATGTGCATGTACTGTAAGAGCTTGAGCTGAATCAATCTCCTCCTCATGGGGACCATTTTCTACATCATCGATTTCACAGCTATTACCGGCGCTAACTAATGAGGTTGTTGTGCGTACTGACACCTGCCTGCTCATTAAGGAAGACTCCCTAAAGAACTCTCTAATTTCTTTAATAGACTTGCCCTTAGTTTCAGGAACGAATATTCCCACAAAAATGAAGCCGATAAGTGCAATGCCAGCGTACATCCAGAAGATTCCGAAAATGTCGATTTCATGGCGGAGCAGAGGGAATGACTTTGTTACTAAGAAGACACAAAACCAACTGTATGCTATTCCAAGAGGGTTCATAATGTGACGAATTTCAGCGGGCAATATTTCGGACACAATGAGCCATGTGATGGGGCCGAGGCCTACTGCAAATCCGAATGCATACAGGATGAGGGCGGCAAGAGGGACCCAGGTGAGATGGACAATTTCTGTTCCAAAGTAGAAGTAGAAACCAAGGGTCAGTCCTGCGACAAATATGAGACCAGTTGAGATAAGGAGCAGAGCCCTCCGTCCTGCACGCTCGACAATCAGTGTGGAAGTGAAGGACGCCACAACTTGAGTGGTAGCAAGAATTATTGATGGGATATGAGGATTTTCTGCAAATGCGCCGGAGGACTGTTTGAAAATGGAGAGAGCGTAAAAGGTGACTCCATTGATACCTGTAAATGCAATAATAAAAATATTTCAGTTACAAAATGATTACTGGTTAGTGGTTATTTGAAGCCTTAGGGATTTGAAATCTTACCAGTCAGTTGCTGAAATGAGAGGATTCCAAGAGCCACTGCAGATGCCTTAATCATTGACGTATCAAGTTTTTCTTTTCGAACATTGAATTTTCCACCACGTTTAAATTGTTCCAGTTCACGGGCGTCCTGAAGCTCACCGAGCTTGTTTGATGCAGCCAAAGGCCCAAGAAGCTTTTCCAGAATGGAAAATGCTTCATCCCCTCTTCCCTTCATAACTAGCCAGGAAGGTGTGTCAGGGGCAAAGTAGAGAAGGATTAGGCTGGGACCTGCCAATGTACAGCATGCCCATGCAAGTGCCCTCCAACTGAGGAAACTTCCAAGAATGTAAGACACCAGAATTCCGAGCAGTATGCCTTAATCATTGACGTATCAAGTTTTTCTTTTCGAACATTGAATTTTCCACCACGTTTAAATTGTTCCAGTTCACGGGCGTCCTGAAGCTCACCGAGTTTGTTTGATGCAGCCAAAGGCCCAAGAAGCTTTTCCAGAATGGTAAATGCTTCATTCCCTCTTCCCTTCATAACTAGCCAGGATGGTGTGTCGGGGGCAAAGTAGAGAAGGATTAGACTAGGACCTGCCAATGTACAGCATGCCCATGCAAGTGCCCTCCAACTGAGGAAACTTCCAAGAATGTAAGACACCAGAATTCCGAGCAGCATCAAAAACTGTGGAATAGCATGAATATTTTTTGAGAAGTGTCTTGGATGACTGTAAACGCATATGCCACGAGCATGAAAAATTTCAGCATTGTACCTGTGGTAAAATACCAAGTTTTCCTCGAAGTTCAATTGAAGCAATGTCTACCACAAACAATGAGCTCGATGGTATAACTACTCCTGTGGCGAACCCACCTAAAATTAGCACACAAACAGAAGTTAAGAATTATGCACTGGACAGATATTAATTTATTTACAAAATTGCTTTATACGAGATCTATAATCGTACCCAAAAATCTTCCAGCAAAGATCATCAGTAAGTTCTGTGAGGCAGCAATCATACCCCATGCGAGTAAATGCGCAGGTGAACCAAAATACAGGACAGCCCTTCGTGGGCCGTAAAATCGTAACGGAACCAGGGCGAATACTGAACCGAACAGAGCACCAAGTGGTCCCAACCCTCCTGCGAAAATCATAGAATAGAACATCAACCGTTAATTAATTTTGTGGAGATTTTGCAAGTTTACTAAAACTCATCAGGCGAGTTTATACTTTACTTACCAATCCATGATTTGTCATGTTTTGATAAATCAGAGACAAAACTATCTGTTTCCTCTGCCATGGATGGTAAAGCAGAAGAGGTGTAGCCCAAAAAGTTTCCACATGATATGCACAGATAACTCACACAAACAACTGAAAATAACTGTAAAGAAAATAATTAAAATTAAATTTAAAACTTCCCTTTAAAAGTGTATTGAATTGCCCCGATACAAAATTTGGAGGTGAAATTAATTAAACACCTACCTGATAAAATTTTGTGGAGTTGCCAGTAATTCTCATTGAGTCTTTTTCCGACATTTTGAAGTGAAAGTATAAAAATGCGTGAGACCTAGCAGAAATTTGCGCAGTGGTGTGCTAAACTGCAGAAGGTAACTTGAAGAAAATAGACTAGTCTTGTCGTGGTCCTTCAACTAGCCAATTTCATTGAGGAAAATTGGCAATTA
Source organism: Acrocyrtus sp. NNG-2020 (assembly GCA_027744115.1). Classification (NCBI taxonomy): domain Eukaryota; kingdom Metazoa; phylum Arthropoda; class Collembola; order Entomobryomorpha; family Entomobryidae; genus Acrocyrtus; species Acrocyrtus sp. NNG-2020. The sequence goes on along the minus strand of JAHZND010003437.1, from coordinate 4,578 downwards.
CTGCTCGCTTTTATGACGTCAGCGGGTGGGTATTTTTACAGTGTAGTAGTCACAACTAGCAATCTGGGTTACAATCTGAATAATGAAATGCTAAAACGTAAAAGTAAACGTAGCATAAACGTAGTAATGAGGAGCTAACGTAAAAAGACAGCTAACTGATAGACATCAAAGGAAGAGCTTGCTCAGTGTGCTCAACTCTCTAAAAATCTAGCCAGTTCTCTTGACCCGCTGTCAAAATATATCTAGTCGATCCTGCGAAAGGGGAGTTGCAAGCTAAACTATAATTACGACCTTTATTGGGATAACCAAACCAGCCGAAAATTTTAGCATTTGACTTTGGTCAAGTTAGAAGAATAACTTTTTTCCGCCCCGTAATTGCACGCAATAGATGTTGAAAATAGTCCAACGTTCGCTTGACTTGCTGCTGCTGGTTTTTTCTGAATTTGAAGAAATGCAAGTGATGATCTTCAAGTATGTGAGTCCAGATCCCGACAAGGGTAGATGCCCAAGTTATTTCCTTGAGGAGAATACAAAAAAAATCAAGTGAGGGAAGAAACCCGACGCATTCAAGATTACGAGGAAACTCGATCGATGAACTGATACTAGTATTCGTAGAATTATATGATCTGTCTGTGAGTAATCCTAGCTTATTCAGTTGAAAAGGGGAGAGTTCTTCCCTTGTTGTCAGCTTGATTAGAGCCAAAGTCTGACTGACTCTGGCTATTCCAGTGCGACCCCAATTTTAACATTTCCTTCCGATTCTCTCAATGTGTATTTTGGATACTACTATTTTACTGTGCTTTTCTGGATTTCACAGTTTTGTGAGACTACATAAATTAGCAGGCATTTGCTACTTCGTCTGATATACCTGTAGCGGACTGGTATTTCACCAGTCAGACTTAGAAGATATACCATTTATAAACTGCTGATGGTATAATTGGGAGAGCATGTGGTTAAAGCCTGGATAAAAAAGATCCCCAGAGGGCATCAATAATTTTTTTACATCGGTAGAGGCATTGTTAATTTGCTCTGCTTATTTTAAAAGAGAGTATTTTAGAAAAGATATGCAGCTTTCTTCTAAGATTTTTTTTCAGATATAGAGCAGTGTCCTAACTTTTTTTTTACAATAAGCTTAGAATGAGTCTGTTGCTACCTGACCTACACGAAGTGTTTGCATCATTCTTATAAACGGTGCATACACTTGTGAGTACCGTTGGAAGGCATAAATAAAGATGAGCGAGTAGAAAGAGCTAATTAAAATAGTTGATTGTATGCAACCCTTACATCAGCTAATTTGAGATTTAGTAATTCGACCTCTTTCATAAAACTAGTTAGCAAAAACTAAAGAATAATGTCACTAAATTAAAAAACCGGGGGAGTAGTTAAGCTCTTCTAAGATTGCCGGTTCAATGTATTCTTTCAAAGGGCTTAAGTATTTTTAAGCTTTTCCTAGAACTATAGATTCCCTCCATCACTACAAAGAAAAGCTAACTCAACTGAAGCAGGCAAAGTATGCGCATAAACATTGCATCCTCCATTTACCTTCACTACCATTCGATAATTTATGTATTTTGATTTGACATGCTGTGCTGATGAGTTTGCGAAAGGTACGGATCATGGATTCTTACAATGATGGATGAGTTGCATGTTGCAGAGTACAAATTAATCTATTTATCACAGGTACTTTTGCTATTTTTATGGCAATTCTTTCTGTAGAGGACGAACCATTTAGGTAATTCGAATAATTTAAATATAATTGCCCTCAAATATCAATTTGCAGTAAAATTATTTTTTAAGTGTGAAGCAGTTTGTACCTTGACTGAAATAGGAAATATATCAGAATGTGTACCAGATACAATTACACTGGCTGGTGTATGATTGATTTGAAAGGTTTTACTGCGCACTTGAATGTCAGTGATAAAAACAAGCTGTGGTTATGTAGCATAATGGCTTGTTCAAATGGAGAAAGTAAAGTTCGCAATGTGGTAGATGTAAGTGTACAGTAAATACTTCAAATAAATTTTCAATTGTAAGTCTGATAAAATTCCCATGTGCAAAAAATAAAAATTGTTAGGTAAAAAGATAAATACCTAGATCTTAAATAAATAAACACTCGCTAATTGCTTACATTCATAATTTTAAACATCAAAATATTAACTGCCTAAATAGCTTCGTTGCAAATATAGCAAATTTGTAACTACATATATCCACAAAAATATTGTGTGGAATAGAAAATCAATATTTTAGAAGCTACAGAATCAAATCAATATCACTTTTCATCCGCTCACAGTATTATATCTACTTGCCCTTAGCAGTGCTGCAGGAGACTATTGAATTCAATTAGCGTCTAGCTTGCTAAAATTAGGTACTAATTTCTTGCATTACTTTGTAAAAATGACAATTTGCAAGCAAGGAAGTTTGCAGATTCTTGTTTACCTCTTTTTAATGATGCTTTCTTTTAGTGGCGAGCTCGAAGGTTTTGCTCTGTATGAATAATTGATTTGCAAAATTTAAATATGGCCTACATAAATCATGAAACTGACGTGCATCGACCGTCGATTTTCTCATCCACTATAATAACTGCACAAGATCAGTTCTTAATCACTTCCACTGATAGGTGGATCCGAAAAAAATGGAAGACGAAACTGATGCACGTGTAATTATTGTATTCCTAGCTGTGAGGTAATAATGAGCACATTACAGTACCCTTTGTAAAAAATTTTGATTTTTGCTGCTAAAAATGTCTACCTTTTGCCATTCATGTCCCGTTTGCCTTTTTTATCTTGCTCGCCGGCACACGAAGAAGCACATTGGCAAACATTTTTACTGCTTTAGTTTACTTATACTATACTGAAGAATTCTCTGTCCACTTACAACTAACTACATTGGCAACATTGCAATGCTTTAAGGTAAAGATTAGATATCGATAGGTTGAAATTAATGCTTTTAAATGAAAAATGGACTTACGAGTAGTTAAAGCAAAAAATCCGTCTTGATAAAGTCCGAGATTGTAGTTCAGTACGTACACGTCGATTTCAATGGAATTCAAGGCTTATTCCGGTTAACTTTCTACCTGTCAAATGTTAACTTTTCATGAAAAGCAGCACACATTTATATGGCTGGTTATTGACATGAAAAATAGGCGTGCAAACGGTTTGGATTTTTTGCTCACAAATAGTTAATTATCCAAGTACATAAAAAGATTAACAAAGTCAGACGAGTCAATGCCATGCTATGCACTTCAGTTAGATAAGGAAGACAGCAGAGGAGAACTAAAACTTCCACAAAACGGTGTCTGAAAAGATTGTACAGATTACTCATGCATACGCATACCTGTCCAAGTCCAAAGTGATGCCAAAGTACAGTACAGACTCGGGCCTTTTTGTATATGATGCCTACTAATTGCCTCGTGGCCGGTTTCAAAACACTTGTTGAAAATTTTATTGTTATCTATTTTTCTACTTATTTCTATGTTTTTTCTGCATAAGCCAAATTAGTTGACAGGTAAAATGTTTGCAAAAAGTACTCCTCAAGTACAAATTCGTCATAGTCATGCCATTGTGACAAGTCACGCTTTTGAAGTGGAATGGTTGAAAATTAAATGAGGATTAAGTGAGAAAACCAGGCAGAAGTCTGCAGTGGATTCCAGAAAGTATATCAGCATGATGGCAATGTAGCTTTATAAAGGTGGAAGTGGAAAGTGGGAAAATACAATTACACTTAATTTTTTCAATCCAGTATGCATTAAGTAAACGTGAATACAGCAACTCCACCTGATAGGCAAACCACTTGAAGAAAATAGGTAGACTTAGGTAAGCAGTTATCAAAAGTTCGAGTTGTCAGTTATGTAGGCACTTATTATCTCATTTTTTCGGACTTTTGGACGCCATCGCATCGTTAGATGATGAACATAGACAGTTCCAGCCAGAAAAGCCTGATTAGTTGGTTCTGAAGTTTTTGGAGCGTAATTAAAATTTCAATTTGTGATGATTCCAGTGGTGGTTATCAAAATGTAGGGTAGGCGTAGACTAGAGTCGCGATAAAATTCATAATAATTTTCATTGATAGTAGGGTAAGCAAATTATATTAATAAAGTAAATAACTGTACATAGGTGGAAATGTCAACTTTAAATTATGCTAAATATACACATGAGTAAATGTATAATGTAGGTAAATCGCAATAAAGTCAGTATACCTAGATTTAATTTGAGGCTCGTGGACAAATTCTGATGTAGAAATCGTGCAATTGTCAGTACCTGTCTTTGTCATTACTAGTCATTTGGAGGGGAAAGTTTTTCTGTATAAATTGTATAAAATAGTTATAATTAGAGAATATTATCCAACTACGACTATGCAGTTAGTACACATGCAAATGTATCAAACTGGATTTTAGCCGGTTAGCCTGAACGGTTTTGGAAGATCACAAATTCAATATTCAATAATAGAAAAGGTCGGTTTAATGCAAAAATCGTGATTTCTTGGTTCTACTCTATTCCATGATCTCAGTTCTATAAATAGGTACATGTAGTTATTATATGTCCGAGGAAAAGTCCATCGTCAGAGCTAACTGCCATGCTT
>JAHZND010003436.1:0-37927 GCA_027744115.1 Acrocyrtus sp. NNG-2020 | reverse complement strand
AACCAGATACTTTATTTAACGTTGACAATTCATTATTTTTAAGCGTGTACACAATTCACCTTTCACAGAAACAAAACTGCAACTCATTAGCATTTTTGTCCCACTGTGAGTGTACACCCTTGCAAAAATATATTTGCAAACAAATATCATACTGCACATTTTTCTTCGTCAATTATTTAATACATATTTCTTTTTCAGACAGGTAACAAATGCAAATATTGGTTGAATTAATATTCCAATTTGACAGCGTGGTCTCTTCTCGAGAGCGGCAGATTTCTACAAAAATATCCTCCAAATCAAAGTTAAAAAATCTTCAGCTCAAAGATACGAAGGAGTGGGGCATGAGATGTCAAATCTCTCATCAAACATCTTCCGTACATGTTCGCTTCAATATTCTACTTGGTAAATGTTCTTTATCTTCGTAATTGAAAAATGCTGTCTGTGCCTGATCTGAGACAATTCCTCACTAGCGTGCTCATTAGCGGGTAGTGGAGGCACAGACAGACACATGCAGGGAGGAACTGCAATTTGCATTGATTAATTTTAATTGCTAGTTCCTTTTCTATTTTATTGTATACCCTTTCCAACCAGATACTTATCTTTATTGATGCCTCCGTAACAGGGTGGCAGGCGCGAGGAGCGCGTAACTTCTTCCTCCATAGCTTTTACTGCTCCTACAACTGACAGTACTGACTAAGCGAGGGCAGACTATTTTATTTCTTTTCTATGGTTTGTGTACTTCTGTGACCCTTGTATCTAAAAGTATTTTATTTTGTAACCTTCTCTTCACAAAAAAATCTAGAAAAATGTAAAACTGATAAAAATCTAAAAAAAACACAATAGAAATCGATGAGACATTGAATTTCTTCTATGGTAGATATAGGGATGAAAGGAAAAACGTGACCCATCGTTTTATTTATGAAAAGTTTCTGAGAAAATGATCGTCGCAGTGGGTACTACATAAAACAACAGGCCTTTCTCTGACCGACATCAAAGAAAATAAGACTCGACACATTTTTTAAAAAAATCTGAACGACGGCAGTTGGTAGTATAGTACCTGATCGACCACCACCCTTCAGACTCCTACAGACAGCGAACAGTTGCCTAAAATGAAGTTAAATCCCCTTACATTTCACGGAAGATATTCCACTCACATTCTCCAACGATTTAGTTCTTATCTAGACGAAGGCAATGGATATTTCCCTAAATGGAACTAATAATGATTTTACGATGCCTCTTTTATTGCACCTGTAAGTGCAGCAAGCTGTGGTTGTGCTTCGCTCTTACCCAACTTATCCTTTTCCATCTACAATTTTCTGTGCATACAATACCTCAGATAGGGTGCAATGTTGAACTGCGAAGAAAAGGAGATAAAATTTCATTTGGAAGTGCAAGGAAAACCCCTTCACACAACCATAATACAGGTCTGGCTTATATAGACAGTACCAGTACCAGACAGACAAATCATATTGTATTCTCCAGAAGCAAATTAAAACCTGGCCTAAAGTTTTGTCTATTAGAAAGGGAAGTATTTTTTTCCCATTGGCATATTAGAATTATTTGACAGCATTACAAAGTACACACTGGAGAGGGAGAAGAACCATTCTATTTAGTTTCAAAGGGGAGAATTTGAGCAGCTCCTTCCCACAGCATTCCATTTGTTGCCACCTAAAAACGACCAAAGGCAAAACGACTGTATAGTAGTTACTGTTAATGGCATATATAGACAGTACCAGTACCAGACAGACAAATCATATTGTATTCTCCAGAAGCAAATTAAAACCTGGCCTAAAGTTTTGTCTATTAGAAAGGGAAGTATTTTTTCCCATTGGCATATTAGAATTATTTGACAGCATTACAAAGTACACACTGGAGAGGGAGAAGAGCCATTCTATTTATTTTCATAGGGGAGAATTTGAACATCTCCTTCCCACAGCATTCCATTTGTTGCCACCTAAAAACGACCAAAGGCAAAATGACTGTAAAGTAGTTACTGTTAAGCTCTCATATTTCCTCATTTTTTGTAATCACCGTATTTTCCTTGCTGGAAGTGCTAGGCTAGAGATTTTAAGACGAGAAGAGCCATTAAAATGTTTATCATTAGTCATCAATTAACCACAGATATAAAAGTAGTATTTACTTAAAAAACGGGTAATGAACTCCCCCAAAAAAATAGGAGAAACATAAATGGTTAATCGTCTGTATTTATAAACAAATTAATTCTCGATGATCACAAGGATTTTGTCAACCTCATAACTGTCACTTTTAGCCTTACCCCGTGAAAAATATCACATTACAAACTACCCAGTCCATTCTCCTAAATCCTATTAATGGAGTATCCTTTATCTTCTACAAAATGTGCGTAATTAATCCTATTTTATGGCTGGAACTGCACGTTTTCGTAATACGCGACAGAGAAATATCCTCCACCTCGTCCAAATGTAAATGTATATAAATACGAAATGCGACAACATCCACCCGTGCAATGGGAATAAAGTTGGGAGGGTTCCTTTATCTTCATAAGCTATTAAATTACACGAGACATGGCACTATGCTTAACTACGTGCCTATTTATGACTAGATCCTACTACATACATCTTATACACCCCGCACAGTCTAATCAGTTTGGTGTAACATACAGCTAACTGTAACATACAGACAACAGTCGTAAGTAAGCCACTATGGAACTGAGAAGTAAATAACTTATGTCAGCTGGAATAAGGACAAATATAACTAGAGTACTTTATTAACTAGGTTTTTTGTTATGGAATTAAACCTTATTCTTGAACATTATGCTAAACAGGGCGGCTTTAACTTTCGTTAGTCTACCTATATCACTTTAAACAGGTTTATTACACATTTCATTTTCAATAACCTACTTACTGTTGCATTACGTCCACTCGATTTTCACTAATCTCATGAACTCGTGCTCTCTCTCCCTCCTTCTATCTATTTATCTCGATAACTATCGATACATCTTTTGATCAGATCAGTTCCGCACTAAAATGATAAGGAAAAGAGCATAATACTATTCTGTAATACCAAATTCAACGAGAAGGCGAGAGAGAAAGTAAAGTCCAACATGCATATTAAATCAGTACGTAGTAGGCGAATGAAATATTCAAGTATCAAACTTAGATGTTGAAAATGGCAATAAAATACTAAATAAACTTCGAATCAGCTTAGACTTTATAAAATGATATACCTATGCAGAAACAATCTTGCTTGAACTTGAACTAAACTGGAGTTTGGCCTTATGGTCGTTAACTTTATATAGTGAATGTGGTTTCACTTCATCTAAATATCGAAGATTCCCTAACATCGAGCTGACGATACATTTTTTTGTATTCCGTAAAAGTTGGAGTATCCTAGCTAATAAAACAGATAATTTCTTTATCTTTGACTTTAAGTACATATATCGAAGACTTCATTAATTCCATAAATGAGCAATTTCAAGAAACCTACCTACATTTAAAAGTACCTCGTAATGTTATCAATCCCCCAAATGAACTTGAAATTTTACTCATGCTGAATGAGTATGCTATCTCGCGTAGAATGCTTTCTCGCTAGCTTAAGGTCACACTGCCTTATATCAACGTCTCATTACTCCTGCATGTAGCTTAGTTCAAAGAAATGAAATTAATTCGAAAGTTCATATTAGTTGAACGTTTTATGTGGCAGTTGAAGACCACTTCCAACCTAACAACTCGGGTGGCCAATTGATAAAAAAAGTCGCAGTGTAGTTTCCTTCAAAATATCACATTCGATGCCTGTGGCCACAAACATTTAAGAGACAACGTTGCATTGTTAACCAAGATAAACGTAGCATGTGTGTGCTTACTAAAATTACAAAGTTCTTGTTCGCTTTCAGGAAATGGTCAAACAATTTATAGTCATAAATGTCTTCCTTAAGATGGGATTGTTGCAAGGAAAATAGTTTATTTAATGCATAAATGTCCCCTTTATTGTACGAGCAACAAAGGACAGACGCTTGTACAGTAGCATTTCTTGCGACCAGCAAAAACATACATAATCGGATTTACCATTACCACACAACACTGCAGTTTTCAATTTAACTTCTATTTAAACAAAAATCGTACCGAAACGGCACAACTCATCACATTATTGTCTAATAAGTTTGAGACTGTCACAGGAAGTTCCTGTTCTGTAATTAGTAATCTTTTAGCGAGATACCATAAATGCAAAAAAAAATCATTTGCTGGTCTCGTTTGAATGAAACTGAAAGTTTTTTTTTTGTAGGCGGTGGGCGCATCGGCAAGGTTTCTAGGAAGGTAAGCTAGCTTCATTTTTATGTAGGCAGTTGAAAGTGTTTATCAAACAGGATTGCGCGCATCTATTGTATTTAATATGTGCCTCAATAAATTTTTTTATAAACATTACATCCTATTAAGGAATTATTAGCCCTACGGCAAATTAACTCATTTGCCATCTGAAGTTAATTTCAAAAGTCAAATATTGAAATTACTTTTGCCCATTCTGCTCCTCAACTACGCCTTAGTTTTTGCTCAAGGTTTCAAACTTGTTTTCCCAAGTAATTAAAACTAAGTAACACAATCATATAAATTGCAAAAAAATTATGCTCCAATATCTAATAATTGCAGTGGAATTAAGCGTAATTACTTTCTCTTAGATATTTCGACTTTCTATTTTCTTTTGTATTTCTGCTCTGGATATTACCAATGGTCATCTAAACAAACGGTGATAGCTTTTCAAAACAACTTGAACTAGGTAATAAGGTAATTCTCTCACAAAGTATTGACAGATATCACAAAATAAGATAATATTTGAAAAGGAATAGCTAAATAATAAGTAGTAGCTTGGATAGCGAGATTTTTACAAGCAGATATACGCCGTATATATACCATATCACACGAACTTTTGTATCCTTGTCTTTGAAGTGGGCACAATTCCAAAAATACATTCTGGCTTATATTACAAGAGATATTTTCAGCAAACTTTTTTCTTTTAAAAATGTTTGATTCCTATTCTGCCAGGAATACGCTATGGCATCTCTTATTACTTCTGCATCAGCATACTTCACTTCTCGCACTCCATTCGGCACTTTATGCCTTTTACTAATACAATGAAGTGCTCTTCCAATCTCTTTCATACAAAATCAAGCTAGATTGAAGCTTCTATGTAATTTAATTCTAGCCTTTGTACTGTTTTCTGTGAATGAAGAAAAACAGTCTAAAAAGCATCATCACAAAAAATTTTCCTCTGCTTCGTGTAAGAATAAGAATGCTTTCGGGAGATATGTTACAAGGAAATGTACTGAAAGGTCTTCGGCTAAGAGCTATAAAAGCAAAAGGGAAGACTCTTGCTATATGATTATGGCTCTAATAATGACTCGCGGATGCACTGGACTGGAGGGAGAAGAATATTTTTTTACGTTTTGGAACTCCTATTTAAAAATAAAAGATTAGTAAGATCATAGGATCAGTTAAAATCCCAGAATTCAGTCTCGCCTCATATTAAAAATAGGGGTTCATATTTTTGTCCTAACATATGACAAGCAAAGATTGAACATACTCTTCAACCTACTTCGTTATTTGTGTACTCTACACAACCTGTCCGCATTCGTCTTTAGAGCTGTCATCATCTCCTTACCATCACCCCCAGCAGCTAGAATCTCACTCACTGGACTGGTGGACTGACTGGACTGGAAAAAATGCTGCTTCGTGCAGTATGCAATCGTGCACTCAGCCAGTGATATATCAATTCTGCTGAAAATAGCTCCATTCCAGGACACCAAAAAGTAAAGTACATGCATAGATACCTATCAGAGTCAAAATTAACTGCTTACAAAACTGGTAGTAGTCGTTTGATAACAGTAAACGAAAACGAAGAAAAGACTAATTCTACTAGCAAATAATTTTAGTTGGTGCTCAATGGCGGCAGAAACGTGTTCTTTGATTAACTCTTTGTGGTTGGTGACTTCAGGGGAAATGCATGACTTGCTTCAGTGGTGTGAGGCTTCACACATCAAAGCCATCAACAAGAAGCGAACATAAAATACTGTCTTGAGGGCTGCTAATGAAAACATTCCTTTATTTTTTCAGGAAATTTAAGTGCTAAAAGAGGTATCTAAGAACATGTAATAGCTGAAATGCTTCCTCATGGACAATCCTCTCATATCAACAGACATACCCATTATCGTTGCACTTTACATTATCCATCAACATCACAACTTCACAAGATGCCTAACTAGGGGAGAAGTTTTTCAGCACAGAGATAAAAGAATGAAAACTTTGGATATAAACTTAAAGCCTTCAAGTAATCAAGCGGTGGCAAAGATGGAGGAAATTTTTTCAACCGTTTAAGGTAGTAAAACCGACCAAGTCTCGTTTTATATCACGAGTTTTCTTCCTGACTTGAGTACATTTTAGTCTCATGTGCACGCATGCATGCTAACCTGCAGGCTTCTTTTTATTTTTAAAAAGCCCTTCAATCCCCACTGCAAAGCGATAATGCATTCCTGTGGCGGCTCTGTTCATCAGTGAACATTCACTCCTTCATCTCTGAAAACTGCTCAAAACTAACTTTAAAGTTTTATTAGCATCCCTTCTCCAACTTCTCGTCGTACAGCATGGATTTCAGTAACAAAACGCGAGGATATACTCTCATCCTAAATTCGCATTAGGGCATCTTCACACCTTGCAGGATCACGTTCCAGGAGTCCAAAGGAGATAAAAATTGTTTCTCAAATAAAGTTTTTTGGCAACGTGTTATTCATAATACAGATATGGAAGTGGATAATCCGATAATCCGTGTCTAGTGAAGTAGTAACGTTATCAGGATTCCGCCGGTCTCAAAATACTTTCGAAATGGGTAGGAAGGGTTATATAGTTTACTCTGCCATGCTATGTGTGGCTGCTGTTATTATAATCGCCACTTTACATGGAGCCGAGAACGTCTGCATTTTTTGATGATCAATTACATTTGGCACGCGTATTCAGCATTCCCAGATGACAAGATTGAAAAACATTAGCAGTAATTATATGCATACGTTCCAACGGATCTAATTACCAGTAAGACATTTAGTAAGCACGAAATACGTAATTACTAGCTAGAAAAAGTTTATACTTACCGAAATAATTTCACCCAGATCGGTCGCGTACATACGCTCCGTTTCCACAATTTCCATTACCACCCGATCCATATAGCTTAGATTTGGATCGTAGCATTTACTGGCTTTGATTCCTTGGACTTGGCTTCGATTCGCAGAATCTCCGCAATCTAAATGCAAACGGTTAAATTAAATTAAAATTCCTCTTCTAATAATACATTTTCATACTGTAAAAGCCTAAAGTTCTTTCCTATTTGAAGTAGAGATGGATTGTTTATCATTTCTTAGCTTTTTAAAATTTTGCGCAAAGTATTACAACAAAAACTTAGCTCTGAAATGCAGAAATATTATGCTAGCGCTTTCGCAATTTCTTGTAAGTATTAAGCTGCTAGGTCATTTTCATAAACTTTCATTTCATAACACTAATCAAAAGCACATAAACTAACTTAAGATTTTCGTGGAGGCATATGCTGCTCTAGCATGCCAAATCGCTTTCATTTCATTGAAGATGTCTCGCTTTCCTTTTCTATGACAAAAATATGCGAACAAGCGCAGATTAGATGTAATCGAGGCGCCATATAACTCGAGCTCAATCCCCTAGACACTTGCAAATGTCTACAACAGGACTTCTTAGTTTGTTATGCTATGTCTATAAAAGTCATAATTTCCCTTAGAGGGACTTACGAGATTTAAAGTTACGAGCTGATCACTCCTAATGTGCACAAAGAGGTCATGCACCACCGCTCGTAACTTACTTTTTATGTCAGGATTGCATACGCAAGGTAAAAAGGACTTGATTTGACTTGATTATTGCAGGCGTGAATCTTTCTTACTTTTAATACTTACAACGTGCGAATAAAAATCAATAAAAGTGACTGTTATCTGAATATCTGATTAAGCCTTAGCGTAGCATTATCCTTTATCTTTTAAAGTCTACACTCTTTCTTAAAAAATCATTCGAAATTTATAACAATTTTTTTATACACTTTTTGAAAACGGGGATTAGCTTATCATTTATTATTTCGCACTGGTCAAATGTCATATCACCTCCACTCTGTTCGTCCACAAGGCTGAAACCTAAAATTTAAATATATTTGGGAGTGTAAAAGATTACCTTTGGCAGCAGAGTTGCTAAAGCACCTTTCAGTCCCGTTACTCCCGGTAATATGGTCACTAGCAGCAGTACTATTACTATTGTTATTACTAGACTTTTTGGCACATTGGTGAATATGATGATGGTAGCGACACTTGTCCAGGCTTTCATCATCGTCGCTGATATCCGCATCGAGGATAACTGCGCAGTCCTCCTCTTCAGGCGATGCTCGAGGAGCCATCACACTCGACATAATTCCGTCGGTATTCGGCGTAGATCCCACACTACCTCCAATGACCCCGCCACTCAACGAGGTGGAAGACTCAGAGGAACATGTTGATGACGAGGAAGTAGATGAAATCACAGAGTTCACAGACATAGGTCTTTGCTCTTTGCCATTCACTAACAACTTTTCACCATTCGTTATCATCGCCAACATTTCACTTTTATTCTCAACTTCCCCTTGTCCCACATAACTTTCATGATTGTCCTTTTTAATTGACGATGACGTAAATTCCGCCTTACCGTTGATTAAACTACATTGCGATGACTTCCTCGGATCTGAAGACCAACGGTAAAGTCTTCGTGACAACGCACCGTACGTTTGGTGTTGCTCCGGCAGATTGCTACCGCCGTTCTTTGTTGTGGAGGATGAAACTGTTTTATTGTTATTTATATTACCATTATAACTACTCCCTTTGGTTATCATTTTGTCACTCTGGTTCATTACACTACATTCACGAGCTGCCAGTGCGGAAGACTGGTAACCAGAAAGTCGGTTTGGATGATTTCCACCACCTGCTCCAGCTTTTCTAAGACGCTCTCCATTTTCCCATCTTACTTCGGCAGACGTATTAAAATATTTGTTATTAGAAGAAGCAGTCCGGCCACTACCAAAGTTACTTCCGGCGGTTGAGCACTGGTTTCCCAAATAGGGGCTACTATTATTTTCAAGGTTGTCTAATAGTCCCTGTTCTTCCACGGATGATAACGACTCTGAGGCAGCTGCAATTAGCGAGTCGTACATGCTCAACAGGGTAGGCACCAAGTCCGTCGAGGAACCTGTTTTTAAAAAACAAACAAATGGGAAATTTAGTCATGTTTAAACTTTAACTGTGAAAATATGCTAAATCAAGTACACATGTATTCCGAAATACTGCCATTCTACTGTTACTACCTCAAGTTTTATGCTAAAGGTCCATAGACCTAAGTTCTATTTTCAAAAACTGGTGATGGTGATATTGAACGCTACTTAGGCTACTACCAGTTGCACTGGAAGCGGTAAATTTGAAAAGTGCTAACTAAAACGTAAATTTCTGCCAGATTTTCACTCCTCAATATTCAAATGCAAATCGTTTTAGCAAGCACTCAAGCTCAGTGCTCAGTGCATTTAGCACATCTGAAGTGAGCGATATAGGTAAGCAAAAAATTAATTTTGTGCGTTACGCATTTTCCTTCAATGCAATTACGTACTAAATGCCACTAATGTCATCTTAAATAGATTTAATAGTTTACAAGTACAGAGTAAATCAAGTTTATCGTCATCAATATCACATTTTTATTAGCTAAAAAACAGCAAAGTGCCTACACAAAAGTGAGCAAAATGTAAGAAAAAAAATGTTCAGTAAAATGAAAAAAGAAATTTTTGTCCTCTGTTAGTACTTATTACGCTTGAAAATTTTCTATCTCAACTGCGCCCATTTTCATTTCAAACTTGTCATAATCACAGCAGTTAAGCTGAGCCAAAGGCAGACAAAGGGCAATAAAACGAATCAAGCTCTTCTCCTCTCTTCAATTCTATTAAAGCCTTAACTGGATGACTTTTATAGATGCGAGGGATATGCAAATGATGAACAGCTTACAAACGTGCAATAATAAAAAGGCATAAATATTCCCAGTGCGTAAATATTTCATGCGTAGGGATGAATGAGGTGCGTGCAGTTTGTGTGCTTGGTCTACTTTACCTATGCACCTCTCATAACGGCTACGCTTTATTACTCTGGCTTGCCATCTTGAAATTAATGAATGACAGGGGGATGCAGTTTAAAAAGTAAAAGTAAACATAAAAAGCCATTACAGTTTAAGTAAATATTTAGCATGCGGTTAACCTAATGGGATTTTGTTTGACACAATAAGCCTGATTAAAGATGTCTACATTGAAAAATTAACTTGATGCTTATTTCTTAGGAAATAAGACAAAGAGGACAATGAGATTGAAGCGTACAACCTCCGCCCATAGCATATCGTATAATCATCGAACAACATCTCTAACTCGTCACAATCTATTAAATCTAATGCCCAACAACAACGCACAATGGTAATCACTTAAGTGAAAACGCGACACATTTGACGGAGCCAATATCAAACTGTGTGATTCATTGATTGGCGTGTACATATGGGAATACGTAAAAAAAAGTATTAAATCACATATTGATCAAATTAACAGAGTTAGTAAAAAAATTTCCGCTAATAATATGCACCAGTGTATAATGTGCCAAACCTTAAGTTTCAAATTTCAAGTAGAGTCAATTATGTTTCAGTCTTTCTAATAAGACTTTGGTGCACCTGTCTGTTATCTATGAAACGGTGACCCACCAGATCAGCCAAAATATATACATTTTTTTATTTACTCCTCCACCGCATCACGCGTCCCTTTCCAAAAAGGAGAGCTGAGAGCGTGTAGTACGGTTAACGGACGAGCTCTACATATTTCGCGAAATTTGAGAGCCACTTCAATTCCGATGAAGAGCCTGTTGCAGAGCTGCAGAAGAAAATCTCCGTCTTCTGTTTGTTTGCTTTCTCGCTTTCCATTACATTTTACATTACAGATAACATATTAAATTTCAACATCGAGATCATGAATCATCTCAAACGTCCCACACGCTTCAACTTAATACTTAAACATGCATATATTATACCGTTTACTAGAGAAACGAAAGCAAAAGTTGAGTCGTAAAAGACCCAAAAATGCACGCTAACAAGAAGCAGACTCGCAAATGATTTATGCTCTTCCTGTGTACTTCGCACAGTAGTGCATACTTTATTTGTGCGGTGAACTGGTGAGGAAAGATGCAGTAGCAGTTATCTTGTAATAAAAAAATGTGATTTTTTTCGGCGAATAAGGGAAAATTGCAATGTCCAAATATGATGTATTTATGTTGTATGTGGAGGGTAAAATAATTGACCTTGCTTGTTCTACGAGCAAAGCAGTTTGTAACACGAGCTACACTGACTGCGTTTCCCTAAAATTTCATATTCTGTCACGAAATGCTCCTGTGAGCAAATATGTTTGTCATATCTATTCGATTTCGGCGTTCCTGAGTTCAGATTTATTTCTAGAGTTCTCCTAAAAATGTCTCTTCCGTGCACACATCATTTCTAGTCTACCTGTGCGCGTAATTTTTATTACTGTCAATTGCCCAAACAAAAAGTAAATTGGGTAAAATTTTGAATCGTACTGAAATATTTAAATACTTGCACACGTTCGCTTGTTTCTTGATCAGCCACTTCCTGCAGTGAACACAATCTGCCGAAAAGATTTCCATGCTTTCACTATATTAAAAGGAATTAGTAAACAGGAAGAAATGAATTGGGAAAGAGTTCTTATTTAGGAACGGGTGTACAGCTTATCTTTTAGTGTCCCTCTATGCTACTATTAAGCATGAGTCAGTCATACACGAGAACCTTATCGGGGTCTCTAGGGTTTTAGATCAGCTAAAGTGAACTCCCCTCTCCCCTTGTTTCAATTTAAATTAAAGAGGTCTTGGTGTTGTATGCATTCATTACACCGAGGCTTGTACCAAATTAGAGAAGTCTGAGAGGAAGATTACGCCACAGACAGCTCTGATATTAAAGCCTGCGATTACGTCACGCGGAAGAGGATACATTGCTTAAACTCTGGATGTTAAAATGTCGTCGAAGAATTAAAGCAGGACTGTAATAAATGACAAGTCCGCAAAGTACATTTTGCCGCATGCTGCTATATGTACTTATTCCTCTTCTGCTTTTACACATCAGCAAAGATGATAATTGCAAAAAAGAATAAATGGATTCGTTTCCTGTGCGAAGAAACACATGCAAGCACTATGACAAAAACAGGAAGGATAAGAAAGAAGGGTTAATAAAAAAATTAGGCTCCGGTCTAAATATATAGCGCACATGCCAAAAGTAGTTTAAGCGCATATCTCCGTCACTACTTGCCTTATCCATCTTAAATGTACGACTAAACTGGTATTTTATATAGAAGACGGAGGACGATCATTGTGAAAGAAGGTGCAAGTACTAAAAACGGTTTTACATTGACGAGTTTAAAAATGGGGTTGTGATAGATGGAGTGAGGCGGACTCCATTCTATTCTTATAACAATCTGGGTAAAACGGCAATTCTCCGGGAAGGAAAGGGATACGGAAGGAATAAAGAGCTAGGAAAAGAGAACAGCGTCTCTTTTTTGATATCTTGGCCTAAGCTCAGTATCAGAATTCAGCACGTTACGTGGAAGTCTGAGAATTTCACACGGTTAGCTGCAGGAGCCACCAAGGCACTTCCAAAGTCGATCTCGTTTTAGTTTTTAAAAGTAATATACAAATTAATCAAATTAATAACTGTTTCGCAGTTTATACTTTCCTACATTATAAAAATTAATTTTTGTTTTTGTGATTGTGCAAAAAAGTTTGTATTTTATAGGAATAAAGTTTCAGTTTTTAGTAATTATACGATATCGTTGTTTTTCAGACACCACTAACCAATCATGTCGGACGAGGAAGAATACTCGTAAGTTTTCTGAAAAAAATATCTGCTAGAGTATCGCTAACATGAATTTTTTTGAAAATATTTTTAACTAAGGTCTAGTCGTAATGGAAGGTAGCGAATCAGGATCAGCTCGTAGTCTCAAGGTTCCTTTTAAAAAAAAGTTCGGAATTTTATTAGCATGTCGTTTTGCAATAGTAAAAGTGAAGTGATATATTTTCTATTTAAGTGCGAGTACATTTGCTCAATTCTCCGCTCTTGTGATCTGCCTTTTTTATTTTTCCCATTTTGTCTTAAAATAGACTGAGCTGAGTAGCATTCAGCAGTATGATTTGACTAAACCGAACAAGAGCTACATCTTTTTTTAATTCTCTAATTCCTTTTTTCTCTCTGTGCTCTAGTGGGATTATATTTTTAAACTTTTGAAGTGCTCTGTTAAGCTCCACATGTGTACGATTTTTAATTGCCATTCCCTGCTCCACTCGTATCCTACGCAAACAAGCCAGTTTATATCTGCAAATAAACATATGAGCCATATGAACAATGTACAGCCATGTAGGCGTTTTTTGTCACCAAATATAAAATAATAAATAGGAAGCGCACACACATCTCCAAGCTTTGTTCTTTTCACTATAAAGCCTGCTCTCTTTTTTTCTTTTTGAATTCTTCTTACCGATGCGATGACTCGTGGTGGTGATGATTTTGATGAAACTGATACCACTACATGAACACATCCGTGTTACCTAAACTCCTTTATCGTCCTTCCGTTCTAGTGAGGAGGAGGAGCAACCGTAAGTTACACATAAAAAGATGCTTTTAAAACTCTTTCCTACTTTACATTCTGAATGAGCAAAGCAGTGCGGCCCATGTCTCGAAATCTCGAATGCAGAAGACTTTCAGTGATAATAAGCAAGTGTGCACTAGCTCCCAGCTTTGGAAGTGGAAGCAGAAGCAATGAAAATTATTTGCCAAGATTTCCGATGCCAAAGACATTTATCTTGGAGCAGATAGATAAAAAAAATTCCGACACACATTATTATCATAAGTCTTCTCGCATCAGTCAAAATAATTTTCGCAGAAAATGCATGATGAAACCGAACACCGCTTGCTCAGAGGTGGCTTTGAAAATTCTTTCGCAATGGCACCATTTAATGGTTTCATTTTTCGTGTTTTTCTCTTGCTTTTTGCAGAAGGTAAGTTGTCAACTCCCCATCAATACTTCATCTTGATATGGATCATTCGGTTGTGCCAAAACGTCAACTGTTCTGTCGTCCCATCAGAAAACTTACAAATTGAGACGGTGACGGAATCTCTCATCGTAATAAAAAAACGCGTTCATTATTATTGACATCACGTCTGCCGTTTATGACAAATCGATTTTAAAATAGGACTTTTCAGCTTTCTTTATATTGCTTAATAGCACTTTTCTAAGAGCAAAAAGACAAAATATTTAGGACTTCGCCATAAAGCATAAATATACTTGTACATATTTATCAAAACAATTTTTATTATGCCGGATGCCTAATATTGTAAAGCATTTTTTTTATTCTGGCCGGTAATCACAAATCAGCAAAGACTCGATTACCAGGATTGCCTGCTACCTCCGGCACGAGCTATTTTATACCGTAATGCAAGCAACTTACAGATAAATACTTCAACTCTAAGTACAAGTAGTCAGTTTTCGTAATTCACACTATGCAATAGTGCATATTTTGACTATTGATTGCTTAGAAATTTTTACAAAAAAATTGAATACACGACATTTGTAATTGTCTCATTCGTCTATCTAAAAGATGTGTCCTTGACGTGGCATAAACGTAATATTTATTTTTTTATGTTGTACTCATACTCAGTACGTATGTACGAACTTGGCTAAATTCGAAGTACTGTTTATTGGTTGTACCGTGCACTATATTATTTTTTTATTATTATTCATTCACTTCCAATTATTATTTCGATTAATGTGTTTATAATTTTCTCTATTTTACTCATTGCTCTTTTCTGTTTTTTTCTCGGTGCCTGATTTTAGGTCCCAAGCTTCTAAAAAGTACGTGTTCGTAATGTCTCCGTCGTCACTATTTATTGTTTGTTGTCTTCCATTTTTTATACGTTGAGACTAACCAAGACATAATTACTACCTGTTTTCCTATGAACATAGAGTAACCGCTGTATAGTGCATGTCTGTAAGAAAAAAAAATTCTGCTCAGAAGACAAAACCTATGACCACATTCATATATCTGTAAACTTCTCTAAAGAGACGTCACATATAACAAGCATTTTTATACTATGCAAAAAACGCTATTTGTACACACTGAACACACTATTGACGCAATGCACTGCCTTATATTCCTGCGATAATACATGATATGATCATTTTGCATGCGCTTCTGATTCTTTACAATATTTGCCAACTTTTTATTGAGAGGTACATATATAATTGTTAGACTATTTTTAGGTGTATGCATAGGTAACCACCACGTTCTAGCCAATATAATTTTAACAAAAATATCTCTTCTACAGAATTTACTCCCCTGCACAAAAACACAAAGCCAGCAAGCCATGTTCCATTTAATGTAATATTACTTTCTGTGTGCTTATTATGTATTCCCAAATATGCTGTTCTCCACCTACCATCTTTCTTCAATCGAAATTGCCCTTTCTCTATCTGATCCTGATTCGTCGCGAATTCTCTTTCTGGGGGAATTATTCAGAGAGGACGTCCAACCTGATTTCGTCAAGGTATGGAAATATGCTAGTGCATTGCTCTTCGGGTTAAAATGCTTTCTATTTTAATATGAAAAATATTATATAATGGCTGCACTAATAAAAAAGATTAATTTTTTTCTTTTTTGGATTGCCTAATCAGCTTCAGTAGACTGACACTGAGTACTCACAATTAATTACGTATACATAGCTTCTACACTTTTACTAAAAAAATTTAACCACTTTTTCTTGATTCGTCGCGAATTCTCTTTCTGGGGGAATTATTCAGAGAGGACGTCCAACCTGATTTCGTCAAGGTATGGAAATATGCTAGTGCATTGCTCTTCGGGCTAAAATGTTTTTTATTTTAATACGAAAAATATTATATAATGGCGGCACTAATAAAAAAGATTAATTTTTTTCTTTTTTTTGGATTGCCTAATCAGCTTCAGTAGACTGACACTGAGTACTCACAATTAATTACGTATACATAGCTTCTACACTTTTACTAAAAACATTTAACCATTTTTTCCTTCTTCGCTCAGCAGAATGATTAACGTGTAAAATTGCAAACGAATTCCAGAGAGCTCAACAGAAACGTGGTGCTCTTGATGAAGAGCTCGCAGTTTACATTGAGGAATGGCGAAAACAGAGAAGGAAAGAGGATGAAGAACTCCAAAAGCTTAAGGAGAAGCAGGCTAAGCGAAAGGTGAAGGCTGAGATAATCTCATCAAAATCAGAGGTGTGAAAGACAGAAATGTCATTTTCGCAATTTGTTTTGTGGAACTTCACAGGTAGTTCGAGAACAACAAGAGAAGGCTTTGGAAACCAGGAAACAACAGGAAGAGAAGGAAAGACAAGCTGCCGTGGAGGAGAAGAAGAGGAAGGAGCAGGAAGAAAAGATGAAGCGTCTCCAAGAAATTGAAAGGAAGCGACAGGAAAAGCGGGACAAGGGAGGCAGTGGTGGCGGCATTGTAAGTTTGAAGTGAAAAATAGCATCACACTTAAAAACTTGGCAATCTGACAGTGACTCGGCTGACCTGAATAAACGATACCTTGAAAGTATTTTCTTTTTTTACTAATTTCTGTTTTCTTAATTTATGAAAAGGGCGGTGGAGCTGGTGCTTCCAGTAGCGAATTCCCGAAAATGACGCATTATGGCTCAACCCCTCAAACTAAAACAAATCATTTGTAAAAGCCCATTTTCCCTACTAAATCTTGGCATTTATTGTCCTAAAATTGATGTTGTCTCTGGTAAAACATTTCCAGCAGTGTAGTAACGGAGATAAGTGTCTTATTAAAATTTCTGTCTAATCACCCTTTTTCATCTCCCATCTCCCGCGGAGCTTTCAGTTATAAATGTTGAAGATTTTGTGTAAAATAATGGAAATGGTGATGATAATATTCCTTTTGTGCATTTCTTCTCTCTGTGACAGTTAAAAGAGTTGCAAGAGCGTAAGAAGCAGCAGCTGCGCCAGAAAGCCTTGAAGCTTGGATTGGAGCCTGAGGCTCTCACAGGAAAATACCCAGTAATTAAAAAAATCTTGCAGTTTAAACAATAGCACGATAGCAAATAATACATATTTCAAAACAAAAAAATGATACGATCAAACGGGTAATAAAAGATAATTTTATTTTTCTGTAATGTAGCCTAAAATTCGTCTTGCCTCTAAGTTTGAAAGACGAGTAGATACCCGTACCTATGAGGAGAAGCGATCCTTGTTCGAGGGCGTAAGTTTTTCAGTTATATGACATTGAAAACATATATTTACACGCAACAGCTACAAGGCTGCTACATATTAGTACAGGTATGGAGCACTGACATTGCTGCTTTTGTATGGTTTTCAGGGCTATACCAAGATCACCAAAGAAATCACCGAGAAGATTTGGACAGAAAGGAGCCAAGAGTTCACGGCCCGACCAAAAGGTACGCAATCAGTAATATACCGTATTATTAACATATGTACCTGAAAGAAAACCTGTAGGACTAAAAGGATAACCCATATATAACCCATTCATTCATGCATTGTGCCCTTGACAGTTTCTGATTCTATCTTTACAATTAATCTTTCTATAGGCCGCCTCCCGAAATGGTTTGGAGAGCGACCGGGTAAAAAGAAGAATGATCCTCCAACTCCCGAAGAGGAAGAAATCCAACCGGGAGTAGGTGGCGTTGCCCTTGACTTAGACGAGCCTGAACTTTTCCTTCCCCCTGAACCTGAGCCAGAGGAAGAAGCTGCTCCTGAACCAGAACCGGAGGAAGAGGAAGAGGTAAACCAAGAAGCAATTTCACATTTCAGTCTTCCGTCTTTTTTTAAATTCTTACGAAGAGTCAATTTGAATAATTTCTTTGCAATATTTCAGGAGGAAGAGGAGGAGGAAGAAGAAGAGGAGGAAGAGGAGGAGGAAGAAGAATAATCATTCGGTTTAATCACAATTTATTTATACTTACGCTAAATTACTACACTGGTGAACCCAAATTGATACAAACTTTCACCTATAACGCAATTCACCCCTAGTTTCCAAAAGTCGATTAAGGCTGCAATATAGTTTCAATCGATTTGCTCTAATGTACGACAAAACATTCGAAATAAAGACAGTCCTCTTTAGTTGCTATCTCTATCACTTGAGCGCATAGGCATACTACCAGATGCATCGTGAATTTAAAAGAAACCTACACAAGTCAAAACCTTACCATTTCCGTCAAGCTGGCTTTTAGTTGATCATACAAATTAGTAGTAAATAAATCCGCTTCCATTTAACTGCCCACAGCATCACTGTCACCATTAATTAGCTATTCAGTTAGTTTGTGATTCCACTACAACGTGTATAAATACAATTTATTTTGCTGCTATTCTTTTAAAAAAATTCACATCTGCCATCACCATCAGCCACTAGAAAGATATCAACCATTGTGCGTGCACTTTAATTGGGACAATGCCGAATTGCCGAACAGGTAAACAAGAGTGCTTACGAAAGTGCGTGAGCGTAATAAACCTGTAACAAGCGCTGACTACTTTTATGGTTTAATGTACTCACATGAGCACATCAGATTTTTGTGGGTGTGCACACAAAATGATAATGTGCAATTGATAATCAGTTGCTCGTGAGTGCTTACAATTCAGATTCTCCTCTCAAATTAATTCTACTCACTTTTCATAACATTCTATATAGAAGAACGTCACTCAGCTCCCTAAATCAGTTCATACGCTCAGAGCGTGTTTTGTACATTAAAATTGTATTATTATTAGTACAGAAGTGCTAAACGAATTCCAATAAAAAATTCAAACGCATTCCTCTCATCTTTCTGCTCGTAGGTAAAAGCGTCCACAACTCTCTATTCAATCGCTTCTCGCACACATGTTAGCACGCAACAGCGTCTGCTACAAACGTGAACGAGAATCACCGTTTTTACTGTTTACTGATTCAGAAATTTATCTCGATAGTGTGGTCCTCATTCTCACACACATTTTGCGCTAGAACTTTCATTATCAATGCGCATAAAACAGTGCACTAATACGAAATGAACTCCTCTTGGCAAGACGCAACGTGACGACAGAGATATAAGCTTACTTTCTTTATGGTCTATTCAAACGCATACTAGTCATAATCACTAGTCACTAATTTATTGTACATAGGTCACGGCTACTATAGTTCACGTTCTTAATATTTGTTTGCAGATTCTCAAAAATACCAATTCACGTTTGGCAATAAAATATAATATGCAGTTGCAGCACTACAGTAGGTTGCAAGTCCCCACAATCAATAAAAAAAAGTTTTATATAGCTTTATCAGTAAAAAATTACTCCACACACTTACTAACTAGCACGTAAATTCCATGAGGAAAAATAACACTCAGACGACTACCTAAGTACCTATTTCCCTTCTTTCCATGAAACAACAAAGGACCACAAATCTGAGCAATGAGGGAGATCACAATCAGACATGCAATGTAATATGCATCCTGCACGAATGCGGTGTAGAAGCAAACTGTAAATCCTGCCTGGTTTTGCCTGATATGGGTGTTGGGAAAGACGAGAAGAGGCAGAAGAGGTACTAAATAGTGTTGGGAAAAGGGAGTTTATACATGCATGCACAATTATAACAGGGCTTGTTTGGCTACTTCAGCAGTAGAAGATGGAGAATATAGTAAGGAGATGATGACTACTATGAGCCCAAGCAAAGTCCCCTGCTCAAAATATATTCTCTAAAACATTCCCTAAAATAAATCCTTTTCGATTTTGTCCTTGTCCTCTGATTTCGTAGTCCCATGCCTGCACTAACACAGATACGCATAATAAATTCTGTGCTCGTAGTCCAGATACATGTATACGCGCTGCACAAAGATACAGTCATAACAAATCGTTAAATTGAGTAGGTAAGTTGACAAACTCACATAATAGAAGTGCATAGATACCTCGTAGTCGTAATAAGCTATCCCTTGCTCACTTCGTACACTGAATTTTCTCTCTCCCTTAAAACATACAAGAACCAACACCAACACTGCTACAGATTAAAGAGACTTGACCATTGCATTGTTCCTATTGTACAGTTTCAAGTTTGGAGTTCAGTTTACGCTTTTAGATGGAGATGGAAGTAAAATGAAAGAAAGTGTGTGCACTTTTAAGCGTGGAAAACTTCCCATTCAGCAGACAGAGTGGAACTTTTCTAACGCAATTCAGTACAAATGTGAATCTGGAGCAGATTCATACCTATACCCATTCACTATATTTATCTGTGTAGTAATAGCAATGGAACTCGAAACTTTTCAAGTGTTGCACACATGCAGCATTTACTTACATTTAAGCTAAACTTCATTGAAAACATGGGGTGCTGCAACTCTCCCCACTAATGCAATGTAATGCATCTAGTTTCCCGTTCGCTTATTCCTTCCCCACATTCAGTCCAATCTGTACTGGAACGCTGACTTGAACTGCACTCTACTTTTTTGGTGGCTAGCAGCTCTAGCTCCTAAAAGTACCTCTAAAATCCCCCTTGATATTTTAAAAGCCGTGAGCATTCTTTGGAGGTTTTGTTAAAGATTTTTAACATGGAAATGGAAGCTGTTACGTAGTATGCATCTCTGAGCCTTTTTTTGTATAGGCAATGGACAGAATCAGAGCTCTCGCTGGGCTTAGGTACATCGTTTTATCTTTATTATTTAATGTGTGCTCATTCCATCAGCCCTGGTTAAAATATTTTCCGTGCCGTCATATAAAAAAGTAAAGAGCAGACCAGTAAGTCATGCCTCCACGCAGCTCTTTTCTATTTAAGTTTATCGTGTACCATTTCATTAATTTTTTTTCATGGGAGCTTTTTTTCTCGTGCGTGCCTTAACTTCAAAAGTTGGATCTGTAGGCATTCCAACCCGAGCTCATGTATCTTTGCTCATCTAGCCGGCCTTTTTATGAGCTCACAGAGAAGGGTACCTTGACTTATTTTGTTTCAGAGAAGGGAGTTGTACTTGTCGTTTCGGGGAATATCATCGTCGCGGTGGCATCCTTTTTGTAAATTTTGTAACCTTCTCGATTGATGGCCCTTTCTTGTCATACTTTTTAGTTCTCTGCTGTGAAGAATGAAAAATGTAAACCGCTGGAGGATCTTGAGATCACATATCTTTAGTACTCGCGTAGTCTTTCTACTGGTGGAAATACGGTGGTGGACTGGTCGATATCTCTGTCGAACTGACTCAAACTACGTTCATTGTTAAATATATTAAATAGGAAATCGGCAAAATTCAATTACAAGAAGAACATTATGAAACGGCTTTTGAGGCTCAACTTTATTCTTTTCCACAACAATATGACTGAAAAGTAAATCGCCTGAGTTGCATTACTGCCTTAGTTTTTGGAGGATAGCCGAAAGGAGCAACGACGGACTTTATGTATACCACAAAAACATCCTTTCCATTTCCTACTAAAAAGCAAAAGTCATAAATGTGCACAGACATGGTTTCGTTTTCATTTTCCGGCTTGGGCTTCCTCTTGCAAGTATTACCGCGAGGAGCACAGCGGTACTAACACCAGCGCTCGTGAAGTAGTCATATTCTTCCTCTTTTTAAAAGTCCATACAGCGGAAAAGAGAAAAGTAAAGCTTTTTATTACTGTTACCTCTTTGAAGAATTCGAGTTGGAAGATCTACAGCGGCAACGCGTGTGTTCGTCAAAGCAAATCTAAAATTTGTGAATGTGAGGCGCACAGTGTATGGACTCAAACAACGCCGCATGAACAACATTCGTTTATTGCGACAAAAATAAAACTGCTAATCAGACATTGTTCCAAATAGTGATTCTTCCAACCGAGTCCTCACCAAAAGTACATAATGTATGTACATTGATATTTATGACGAGCTTATAAAATGAAATTATGTTTGGGTTCAATACAAGTCCATAAATGTGCACTCCAGGGAATAATTATCGGAACCCTTCCATGTATCGGCGACGACCACGTAGTCGGGCAAAGATAGATGGTGAGAGGGACCGACGTACCTATCTCAAATCAAAACTTGATACACCCCGCCTTAATTTTATTAGGATAACGATAACACCAGTCTTCCTTCCGGAGAGGAAGATTTATCGAGACAACCGTAGTCGGGTAACATGCGCCATTAAAGAGTCCCTTTTAATCCCTTGAAACTTGAAAATCAAATGAACCGGAACGCATGCAAGCACACACACAAGCAAAAAATGTAATTGCGACGTCCCATTAGGAGGTAGATTAGAGCTTTGCGTAAGCACATTAAAAATTTTAGGAGCAAAAATGCGACTTCAACTTTTAGGATCTATTTTTCGGTCTGTTGATTTGTGACATTGAATATTGCACTTTTCCTTATTACATCAAAATGGGGAAGTACTCTTAACATCATCGTCGGCACTTTCATATAGTCCGCACTTCAATAGCAGTGATTTAGCTGCTCCTTGTAAACTGACCACAGTAAAGTAAAGAGTGCCGGAACTACAACAATTGAACAACTATTTGCATAAATATTGAAATCATTTTATTTTAAAAGGACACTGGTTTTCACATCTACTCCTTTCCTCTATTCACTGGGGAGTAATAACTTCTAATTTTCCTTTTGTCAAAGCTTGTATGGGCAAATGAAGCAATCTCAACCGAAATCATAGCATTCGGCACCACACAGCACACAGACGACGATGAAATCAGCCTTGTGTTTGTTTTCGTTCTCAATTTCAATCACACCACGATCGTTCCGTCAACAAGATAAAAATGGTTTTGTACAAGTACAACTTTTGCAAAGTGACTTTTGCTATGATAACTTGCTCGTATCACATTCTACCCTTTACATTTCTGCTTTTACTGCTGTGCTATTTCTCATACGAATATGATAAGGACTAAGGACTACATTATAAATAAAACTGCAATAATATTTGGAGGAACAAGGTTTATTTTCAAAATTGGATCAAGTTGCCGCAGTAAGTGCCGCCTCAACTGCGAACTCTTATTTCGGCCCCTTTCTGTGAGAAGAGGTAGACCAAAGTTCACTGAAAATTGTATAACATTTTCATTCATCCATATTTTATTCAAGATAGGAAATCAATAGCCGAAATAGATTGGGAATATTTATTATCCTTTTTGAAACTCATGGATTCCAATTTACATGTGTTTTAACACCCTCTTGCCATCCGCGAGGTCACACTCCAATCGAATCACTTTCAGATTCCCCAAACGAAGCGCTAAACAACAACATCTATGTTCGGCCATAAATCGAGTTCAATGAATTTTTTAAAGTGTATAGACTTCTGATTGGAGACAAAATCTAGATGGCCCATGTCATTTTGTGAAAACAAGATAACAGCTTCAGCAATTGGTTCGGTTTTTCTATCTCACTTTCCTTGGATATAATTTCCATTCGTTTCGTCTCAGTTTGCAGCTAACACCAAAAGGCCAAACCGCCAACACAGATAAGTGCAAAAGAAAAAGGAGACTGTGACTGTGACCCACACAAAAAGTCAACATTGCTCGCAATGGAAACGTAAAGTGTCAGACCAAAGAGGAACTTTACAGGCACAAAAGCGTACATGTGTACAATCTCGCATTGTATTGTAATACATTCTTGTGACTACATACACATACCTAATTTTATTTATTGATTTAATTGGGGACACTATATGGCTTCTTCACGGTCTTAGCAAGAGAGAGACAAACTCGATGGTAAAGTGAGCAGGCGAAATGAATATAAACGCTTTCCTGATGAACCTTGAAAATGCAAGATTCAATCTTAATAATCTTCTTTCACTCTTCCAATTTTTTAGTTGTTTTTGGGCGCACAGCGCAGCTTAATATTGCTAGAGAAGTTTAAAAAAAGCATGCAAGTGCTCTGGCAGAAAATGTTACTTTTAATGAATTAATGGAGATATTGGAGAGATGCATACGTACATGTCTGCATGTCTCCTATTAGTAGTAGTGTTGCTCAATAACATATGTATTTAGTATACCTATTTATTTGGATTTTGCAGTCCTTTGTGACTTCAACATTTTCAGAATCCCCTCTCGTGCAAGCACATTCAAAATGCGCCTTTGTGTGCAGCAGCTTCCTTTTATCAGTTATTCTCCCAATCAGATTATAAATTCATGATCACACTCACTTGCACACTTGCACGTAAACCCTACTGTGAAATAATACCAAAAGGATTGGGCTCAGATGAAGCAAGAAGTATCAAAGGATGTGTGCATTGTACATAAATAATTTCAGCTCACTCCTTCTGCTCACCATCAGATGAAATCGAAACGAATTTTATCCCTGAACAAACCCATATACATTTCAAAATGAAAAAAAATGTAATCAAGCACAGAGACTCAGAGCTCTGCCCTTTTCCCTTGAGCTGAAAGCTAAACTTTTCATTTGCAGTAGTGCTGCTAGTGGTGACGTTCTTCAAGTGAAATGGAAACTGAAAAAGGGACAGCGATTTTTTTAAGCGTGTTAGACACATTGAAAGTGCTTGATACAATTAACTCCGTATGGGAGGATGTGCACAGCAGTGACGCGATCACTGCAGTCAAAATTTATTCATTATTTTATCCGAGTGCATACGTAGTGAGCTGAGCACTTGATCATGGTCCTCCGTCATGTTAGATGAATACGTACTGCTTTAAGTTGGTGCTACGAGATAACCAATCAGATCAAATATCACTTTTAATCCTATTTCTTCTAACAAAAATGATACAGTTTCCCTCTGATTAAAAAAGTAAAGTGATCAAATATAATCAAGAGCAAAGCGATAAAGTACTTTTGTCAATGTCACTTCATGCACATGGACTATTTCCATCTGGAATATTTATGATATCTCAGAATTAAATCTTGGTCTTTAGGCCTTTGATAAAGATTACGGCATTCATTTCCATGTGTCGGTTCAGGAACAGAGTTATAAGAAAATTGCATCAAAAGGAACCCAAATTACTAAAAGATAAATTGAACCATTCCTGTCAAATGCATTCATTTCTATTTTTTGCTCCCCCTGTACTTTCATTGTGATTCACAGAAACGTCATATTTAATTCTGGCACGTAAAGCCTTTAATTACGAATCGGACAGGTAATTTAGTAGAGCAATGATCCATGCAAAAAAGTTGATTTCAGAATTATACAATATTTACACTACACATACATTTTATTTATGCTTTTTAGCCTGACGCAAGAAAGAGCAAGTGAACTTTTTTCATCATCACAAGCCCCATCGCAACTCGCAACCACAGCCACTCAAAGCTTCACGATCATCCCCGTTCCTGCTGTATTTGGAAGAATACTTGCGTGGGTGATGATATGATGGCACGACAAAATTGATGTTGATAAGTAAAGAATCACGACACAATTACAAACTGACATGCATACAGTGTCAATACTTCTTGCACAAGATTATTTGCTGGTCGATGGTAAACGTAGGGAAAGTCTTCCCCATGTATGTACATTAAAAATGCACCTGTATCGATATCGATAGTGCATTCAATTTAGTATGCACACATGAAAAAGATTGGTAAAAATATAATTGGCACTCAATACATATATCCACTGCAATGTTATATAAGTTGGGAATGTAAAAATCCGAGCAAGGTTGAAAAAATTACCTCGTGTCATTATTTTTTATTATGCAACGAAGAGCAAAGCTCGGTGCTCACTTATCGCATTTTTTGTCCTATATGCAGCTAACGAATGCAATACTTTTTCCACAAGAATTTTTTCAGACGTGTGCATTTTACCCTATATTGCTCACCAACGAGATTAAGTTGACGAGAGGTAAGCCAACATTCAGGCATTACTATCTTGTCTAAGATAAAAATGAGTGTACGGAAGAGCAAAAAAGCGGAAAACGTCAAAATACATTTATTAACGAAAAGAGAAATATGCTCTTGTTGCTCCCTTTTTACTGTGTTGAGTGTTGGCGATGGGGATGCACTTCTATGAAAAAAATGACAGTCGGTGCCAATTACCTCACCGTATGTCTAGTAATAACAATAATGACACTAGCAATCTAGCACGGGTTTAAGTTTTTTCTTGAGTTTTATGTCCAACTTTTTTTTGAAGAAAAATGAGTGAACCAGAAAAAAACACAACAAAAGAGATCATTCATAAAAGAATGTAATAAATATAACAAGCATTTCGCACAAAGCCATTTCATGCTTATTAGTCCTATCACCACCATTATTGCCAGTATAATACATTTTTTAGAGAAGGAAACAAAAAACAGAAAATCCTGCTAAGTTTTAATAGGACACATGCTGCGAACCGCTGCGTTGTCTGTGCCAGAGATGTTTCCCGAAAGCAAGTACCAAAATACGGGGAGATTTATGGAATAATGTTTTTGCTGCTGTTCGTCTAAAGTGTGGTGTACTCAATGAGTGTGTGCACATATGGCTACGTCTGCTAAAGCGGAAATTGTTACGAGTTTGGTTACAGTATTGTACCTTGTCTTTTGTCGGTTTTCCGGGTACCTCTTGAAATGATTCACCCTTGCCCTATCTCTAGAAACATTTGCTCCGTTAATATGAAATGAGCTGGGACTGAGCCTCATTATTCCATTTCAAAGGTCTATCGCAGATTTCTAGGAAAGTCCTTATAGAACTGAAACCAATAAGTGCATGCAAGTTACGGTCTGGCATTCTTAGAATAAAATAAAACTTTTATGCTGTTCACTGTACTCTCCACAAATAGATTAGAAGATTATAAGGGTCATTTTCGCTACTTTTTCTGGCTACTTCACATGCCACAGGGAAAACTCGTGTTGATTAACTACACATGACTTGTCGCTTCATATGTCAGGGTAATTTTCCAGCTTAATCACTTCCTTACGAGTGAGCGAGGAGCTTTTAAAAATTTTCTTGTCGCCTCTCTGAAAAGTGAATCAGTCGAAATCTTTACCGAATTTGGGACAGGCATGCATGCCAACATAAACCAAAGTTTTAGCAGGAAAAGTATTTCAAATGCGGAGCGTGACATTTCACAAAATGTACTTTCACTAATTTCTCATTCATGCAATGGCTTCTCAGATTTAGGTTACTCTTTTTTAAACATCCTGCTCAAATAAGTAGTAAAAAGAGTAAGGATTGAAATCCCAACGTTTTATGGGCATTTCTGTATGCCACCATTATGAATTAACTACTACATAAAAACTTGCATCAATGCGGTCTCTATGAGCTTCTACTGCAGCTGTAAAAGTAGATCTGGGGCAGACTATTATGTGTAATACGCTTACATAAAAGTTTATGTGGACGTCATGTCTGGAAAGACTGATCTAACAAAGCATGCCATTTATAGTGATAATGCCCGCGCAACCCGTTTATTAGCTACAAAAAACCGCATACATACTGCCCCTATAAAATACGTTTCCTAGAAGGCATATTTTAATTCTTCCCTGATAAGTATGTCAGTACTTAATTGTGCAAATAGGAAAGCGGAAATGCACCATTTCCTAAAATTCTTCTTTCCTAATTGTCTTGAAAATTTCAAATAAAATCTCTTCAACCAACAGTGAACATGTTTGGTGAATGTGGGCATCCGAATTACCTAAAATCTGGATCCGTGTGGCCGCAATTTATAATCGGGAATTGCAGACATGAGAAAATCCCGCATAAGGTTTTGAGGAGCAGTTGTTGTATCACATTACAAAATTACTGCAGCATCAGATATTTAGGCAGAGAAACGGAATGAGATACTGTCAAAACTGTGAGTTTAGATGCAGAAATTTCGTTTCATGACAGCCCGGCACGCGACCCCATAATATTCTCTTCTTTTCCTTATTATGTAACTTCAGGTCTATTCATAATCGCGTACATGTGCTGAGCACTTCTTCTACTGAAGTGGAATGGAGCGATCGAGCGCTGCAAACAATGAATGAAAAAGTGCATTAAAGCAAGCAGATGTTTACAACAGAATAGAACTGGGATGAGAGGTGCATAATGATGGCATAACAGAAGTTGCTGTGGTGTGGTTTGTTTTCTTTTCGGATGTCAACAAAACAGCGTTACGTTCGCGTTCACCCATATGAATAGGATGAAGCCGCATGCCAAAAAAAATACAAAAAAATACATTTTTACTGTCTAACTTTTCTGTGAGTGAGCACGTAGCATGAACACATGAAAGGGCTGACAATTGGCGTTGGCTTGCTTTCATCTTGGATGGGTTATGGGTTTTGTATTTAACGAACTACCATTGAAAATTATATGCTTCCAGGGCACATCACTTCTGCTGTACAGATATTATTAAGTCGTCCACTGATGTGAGTCCCTTTACTCCCTTTTGATAAAAAAAAGACTCACCCTAGGATTTTACAAATATACAAATATTCAACTCTATAATTTTGCTCTTTGTAGGAGTCCTGTCCAAAAAATTCTATTACAATGTACATCTGCGAGATTTATCTCGCAAACCTAGTTTGAAAGATATGCCTTTATTATTCTATTATTACTAGGAAGTGCAGCTATCATTACTGTAATTTGCACCCTGGCCTGAGTTACTTTGATACCAAAAATCGAGAAGGGTATAATCCAACCACCGTGTCACTCCATTTTCTATGGGATAAAGTTATACAAAAAAGTACACTTTCAGTTCTAAGCAGCAAAGGTCATGTTAGGAAGGCCAGGAAGGGTTAGAACTATTGCAGCAAGCTCTACTTTTGAAGATTGGGGCATTATGCGATTAGAATATCTTTTTGTGAGATGCTTTATACTGACTTGACTTTATACGATAAGTTTGCAAAGTCAAAAAATGATTACTTATGTTTATTTCAAATATAATATTAATTCCTTGTGGGAAGCAATTTTATTTTATTTAGTACTTCCCTCTTGAGCCAGAATTGTCAAAAAATTGTCATTTTCAATCTTACGCAAAGTGCAAACTATCATTTTGAGCGTCAGCTTGTCATTGCACTTGCACTTATGTCAAAGCTTGTTGTAGGTGCTATATATGCATATTGTCATGTGGGTTAGCTTAATATTTTATTCAATGCACAGAAATATTCACTAATGCAGCTGTCATAATTCACAATTAAAACTGGCAGCGCATCTGCCTTCAACACATCATCAACAGTTTTATACAATCTTTATGAACCCAGGGGAATACACTAAAAACTGGATTTTTTGTCCCTGTTTCTGTTTATAATTTAAGTAAAGAAGTGGAAGATTTTTGTATACATAAGAACACACTTCACGTTCCATGAATATTTGCAGTGTTCCTGTAACAATGTGTCAATTTATTCCTACTGGGCAAAATGTGGCACAACACACACTCGTCAAATCAGTCATCCAAAAACTCTTCAAAATAACCCAAAGTATATCAACAGAGGCATTAAAAGGCACGAGATGACAATACGGTTTCATATTGTTATGTGGATATGATACTTATAGAGCAAAAATTTGGTGCATGTGCCTGTGCGAGTGACATCCCATCCATCCCATTACAAAGCTCTCGTGCTTATAATGAAGTGGTGTGGACTTGCGCTCATTCGCCCTTATCATTTGTCACTTTTGTAAATAAAAGTATTGTATGCTGTGCATATAAAGTTCACAACACTTAAGCGCATTTCTGACAGGCAAGTGAAAAGCATTTTGATTGAAGCATTTTTGTATGTGTTTACTTTATA
This sequence comes from Acrocyrtus sp. NNG-2020, assembly GCA_027744115.1. Classification (NCBI taxonomy): domain Eukaryota; kingdom Metazoa; phylum Arthropoda; class Collembola; order Entomobryomorpha; family Entomobryidae; genus Acrocyrtus; species Acrocyrtus sp. NNG-2020. Next base: position 8,205 of record JAHZND010003436.1, on the reverse strand, counting down.
TGCTCTGCAATAAGATTGACGTCAATCAAAGTAAAAGAAACGGAATTGTAACAGTTGTTCCAACAAAACAGATTAAAAATGTTAAATGGGTTGTGTTGATTTAAATGCAATGGGCTATTTGCAAATGGAAGAAGTTGGAGGTGAAATTGTGAATACTTTTTGCGCATGAAATTAAATTAAGTAATATAATAAGAAATATTTAATTCTTGAGAAGGGACAACATTTTCACATCTTGTGAATTACACAGAAGTGCAAATAATAAGGTAGGAATCCTATCCTACCGTAGGATAAATATCTGTCATCAGTCAATGAAATTTGTTTTCACTATGCCTCTAAAGGATATTTTTATGACTGTTTATGACAGAAAATAAGAAAGTCCAGTTTTCAAAAATTAGTAAATAATTACATACACTGATTACACACGGCCTTGATTTTGCGTTATGCACGAACAAATTAATTTCATATACTGATTGAAAACAAATTATTTGATAAAGATTAAAAGTGTAAATTACACAATAACATGAGCTCTCTGATGAGAATTTGTAAATTCGCACTTTGCATGTGAAATAATGAAAAACTGTTTACTGTACCTATAATGTTGAAAATTTGATAATTACCTAAGTAGGTATCAGCCCAAACTGAGGTATGTCGATACATCCCAATTCCCATTTATTTACTTTCCTTTCATTTTAGTGATACATCTTTGAATGTATGATACGATACATGTCAACTAGGCACCTTCACTTTTGTGCTTATTTCTCATCTCGTTTAAAGAGAACCACATGCAAACTAAAACCGCGCCACATATATAGTTCTGTAAATAATTTTTGTGAATGCGTAAAATTGAAAAAGAAATAAAATTGCAATGCACTTTCATACGGACAAAAAACATTGCATGAATAAGTTTACTCTGGTTGGCTACAGGTAAGTAAACATTTTTTTGAAAGGAACTTGTTATTATTACTCTCATTCTCATTGCAGCACTTGTTCCACATGCACGTTCCGTATTAGCACTTTGAGTGGCCCATACAGATCACTGTAACAAAAGTTTTAAAATTGAGTGTCACTTTTCGTTATCTTCATCAATTTTAGTAAGAATAATTACTTCCGGAATCATCATTGCTGAGCATCAGGGCCTACTCATTTGCAGACGCATAAATAACCGTTATTTGCGTTTAGCCGTATACTATTTGTGCGCTCCGCTTGTTAAAACAAGCCGCTTTGCTGATTGAATCATCAACCTATATTGTATATGCTTTCATAATTCCCACTATGCTTCATGATTATAAATTGTGTAATTGTTCAGTTTACTTACATACATGATGCTCTAGCTATTTAAAACATGTAATAACGAGTGGCATAATAATTGCGATTAGTTGATTATCTAGGCACAGCAGCTATAATGTAGTAATGAGGGACACTGAGCCAGCAGTTTTGTTGTTTCTACTCTTATGTGCGTGCTAATAAAGCCGCCGAGGATCCGGATGCATGTGCCAACCCTAGTCAAATAGCGCTCCTTCCTGCACCCATACATTTAAGAAGATTGAATGAGCAGACTACAACTACAGTTCATTAAGAATGAATAAAAATAGTTATAGAAATCAAAAGCTGCTGAAACGCACGCATTAATTCTACCGCATGCTCACTCAACAACTGATAGAAGTTAGTTATCTAATACTCAAATAATTAGCGAATTTCAGACGCACAGAAATATTATCATAACCTTATTCCATTTCAACAGTTGGCTAGTTTTCATTCTTACGTAAATATAGAGATGATTAATGGTGTAGGAAATAGCCATGTTTGTTTGTACAATCAGTTGGTGAAAGGTATAGTAAGGAGAGGATTCTTCACTGACACGTAATGGTCATTTAAGCAATTAAATGGTCCATCACCAGATAGAAAATGCAGTTAAGATATGAGACAAGGTATCACCTAAACCTGCAGTAATTGAAATTTATTGCTGACACCCCTTTCACCACTTCTATTCAAGATTGTCCGTGTGCTGTGTAGATTAAATCGAATAAAATGAAAGTGGTCAAGTCATCGTACCAATCAACGAGATCTTTGTATCACGTCCCGTTTTATGCATTAGAGCAATTGTGGATATATACAAATATTGTAAATTATACTGAAAACGAAATCGTGGTTCGAAATATTCATTAATTAGCCACTCTTAGCCTCCAAAGATGTTTAATAGGCACTAGGCAGCTAGATAATACATTGTCCTGCTCATTCTTTTTAGCTACTGGTGAAGTTCAGAATGGCGTCATAAAGAAAGTGCCAACTTATGCAATTCATTCTATTCTGAGCTAAATGTCTGCATTGAAATTGCATGTCTGTGCTCATTGTAAAAATTATACTTGTTACAAGGAATAAGAAGTGAAACGACAAAATACGAGGCAGGTAATTAATTTATCATTTCAGAATTAATCAATGAACGTCTTATTCGGTCATACGGTCACAACCTCAGTACAAATTACTCTTAAAGAAACTCTACAAAGAATATCTCACTCAAAGTATCTTACGACATATGAAACCCGATCCGTAGCTCAACTTACTCAAAAAATAATCTTCTATCTGCGACTGCGACATTACCAGTTCTGAAACGTGTTGGGGTAGTAAATGACTTCTAATTGAACGAGAAAAATGCTTGCACGACACATCATAAAACAAACCGCCGACATTCACTTTCATTTTCAGCGACACTGATCATAGCAACATCAGATTTTTGCAGAGGTACCAAAGTGCGGCTGCAACAGTGTCATGCCACATACTGACTAGACAACTCGCGACTGGTGACTTTTAGCTTAATTGCTATTAACGAGAAGGAGAGGAACAAAATAGAATCTGATCAGGATAAGAGTGGTGCAACTTGTGTAAGCAAACGGTAAATGTTTGCTTAAGCTTGCTTTGTTGTTCATTATCAGCTAATTAGCTCCCCACATTCATCATCTCTATTCTCTATGTCATTCTTTTGTCGTAAATTGCCACTTTACGCGTTTATTCAATGACGGACGAGGATTGAATGACTGGCAATTTGTTTGGCTTTTTTGCCAATTTTTTTTCAAACTACGAGACATTCAGATTTAAATCTTGTACTAGTGTAACGAATATACTTTAACTTTAGACATATTATATTCTAGACATAGTAAGCAAGCTTTAGCTTTATAAGTTATGAACTTGAATCCTAGAATCCGACAGTCAAGGACGGACATTGCTAAGTCCCGTCATTTATAACCAGGTAGTATCGGATCGAATTACTTTATATTAATATTCATAACCACAGATAATTAATTATACAGACATGACCAACGACAAAATCAATGCTATCGGATACGCTACAACAAAAAAAACTATGTACATGATGAGCGAAGTAAACATTTAAAAAGTCAAGTGGCTGAACACTTGACAGTGTAAACAGGTCGAAAGCAAGCAAAAGATGAAAGCAATCTCAAGAGGAAGAGATAAAGTGGTTAATTACTCATTTTTTGTAAAAGGAATGTTAAACATACTTGCGATTAGTGCAATGTCTTTTTGTACGTAAGCACTTTTCCTGAGAACTATTTGAAGTGTCAATTTGCATACTTGCAAATTTCAGAAGTATCACTAACCCATCAACCACGAGTTAGGGATAGGTCTGCGCACTACGCGCAAAAAAGGATTCTATTACTAATGAAATTCTTTGTTAGATTAGCACTTATATTTTCATCTGCTCATTTACATACTAAAACCAAAAATTATGCGTCAAAGCTTAATATCTCATCTCATTTCAAGACCAGGCTGAAGACTTTTATTTTCATTCATAATGCATTAGGCATCAACAGTTTTTATGAATAACTGATTAAAAAGGGAAAATGTTACACCCAAAACCAACCCCCTTCACAAAGGACGTTTTAAAAAAGAAAATCACATTTTTAGCATTCCTACCCACAGTGGTGGGTTGTGGGATACTGCACAAATGAAATCTGATATGATGTGTTGGTGCTGATAATGGTAATCAGTACAACCGGTTACTATTCTATCAAAATACGAGAGTTTAAATTGCTGTAAGCCATATGCGAATAACAAATATCAGCAGGTGGCACTTGTCAAAAAAAAGATGAAAATACAAAAAAGATTTTTCTGTCTTGTCTTCCATCAGAAATATAATAAAAGGTTAAGATTTAGAATAAGCCCAAATTTTGTAACTGATACGAATCTGCGTGGAATTTTCTTTTCATAGCCAATGGAAAATTTATGCGGTGAAGAAGTCCAAGAGCGAAAAATTACTGTTTATTTTAATATGCCAGATACGGCTCAACCCTAGCTACAATTTGGTGTACGAAAATACTTTTAGTAAGCCGTCATTGTGAGGTAATCCCATATTCATGTCTGAAGAGATTAAGAAAGGGAACACCCAAGGATGTGATTGCCCGATACACTTTTTGACAGTATCCCCGTTTACTTTTAATTTAAATTGAATTTCTGTAATAAACAACTCAATTTCCTAAGAAGACCCCTTGGGGGAAGGAAATTGTGTAGGTGAAATAAATATCGTTCATTTATTAAACTAGCCCGTATTGGCATATTATTATATTGATCGTACTTCACTTGAAATATTGCTCGATATTTATCGCTTAGACGCAATATACATTAATTATGTCAATGACGCAGAAGAAAACTGATGCTGGCGGTTTGTCTTTTTTGGATGCAGAAGCCGTGAAAATTTGGAGTAATCGTGATTTTATAAAGTAACGAATAAGCGGTGCAGCTGGGTCGCCTTTTTTTACTAGTATAAGCCTAATACGAATATCACGCATCGCATGACTCGCATTTTACTGTAAAATATTTGCTCCAACTTGCCCCTTTAATTACTGACCTGCGATTAAGTAAAATATAATGAACCTTTTTATTTAACAATGCAACAAAAATTTGACACATTCAGTTCACTCTTGAAATATTGCTCGATATTTATCGCTTAGACGCAATATACATTAATTATGTCAATGACGCAGAAGAAAACTGATGCTGGCGGTTTGTCTTTTTTGGATGCAGGAGCCGTGAAAATTTGGAGTAATCGTGATTTTATAAAGTAACGAATAAGCGGTGCAGCTGGGTCGCCTTATTTTACAAGTATAAGCCTAATACGAATATCCCGCATCGCATGACTCTCATTTTACTGTAAAGTATTTGCTTCAACTTGCCCCTTTAATTACTGACCTGCGATTAAGTAAAATATAATGAACCTTTTTATTTAACAATGCAACAAAAATTTGACGCACTCAGTTCACCTCTGCTCAACAATCTTTCCTCTGAAAAATTAGCTTTCGAGTAGAACAAATGCAATATTTGTGAGCTCTCAATATTATCTCATATTCTTGTAATAATTTTGTTTGCAGCGAAAATCTAAGCCGTTGGTGTAGTTTGAAACCAGTTTCATTTGCGCCATTTATGAAAACCTAAGCATTTAAACAGTACTACCAGCTTGTTTCTTCCTAGTCCTTGTAACACAACATTAACATTATAGCAAAATGTGACTTTGGTCAGTAGTTGCGAATTGCAAAATGTATTCGGCTTTTCTATGCATTTTTGTCGATAAGTCCTAAAAACATGTAGAAATAATGCCTGGAAACTGGAGCAAGCTGCAACACTTTTCGTGTGTGATCTGTTACAAGTAGGCACTTTTAGGCTCAGCATGAACTGCACAAGCATCAGTGCAGACCAGGCATTCTCCACTCGACCAGAAAGATGACAGCTATAATGGTGTCCCTGGTGGCATACAGAATAGGTACTACTTTTTTTGCAATCCCAACAACCCTTCACGTATTTTCGGGACGACTGATATCTATTACACTGCTGAAAATTTAGAGCATCACTTTGTTTTGCTAGCACGCACATGACGTGCAACGTGCACCTATTTCCTACATATACAATACCCTCCGTGCCACTAACAACAACCACTAGACCGACGAAATCATTGACTTGTTAATGAACCGATTTCCTCTACAAAATAGCACAAGGAAACCAATATTGTCGGCAGGCGGATGGACAGCCCGGCATTTATTGAGTTTTTCCCCAGGAATTCCAGGAAAACGTATCTGCATAATAGCTTTGCGCCGCGTCATGTCGACAGCTGGGTACAGGTTCAGTGTTCGTTTCCCGTTCTATTTAGATAATCACATCGTGGTCACGTATTCGCTCTTAGGCTTCAATTTTCTACTATAGCAGCGATGTGACAACTTTTCCTGGAAGAAGATTACTAAATGGGGTTATATTTCGTACTACTTTCTCTTTGCCGTTGAGTGCCTAAACCTAATCAAACTTAAATGAGTACATAAGCAAACTTCCTGCAGTTCTCGGAACGAGTCCTTACCTACTGCTTGCACACACATAAACGCTCCTAACCCTAAACCCTGTTTAACTGTGTACTGCTTACACTACGTAATCCAACTACGTACCCGGAAACATGAAGACAAGCAAAATGCCTATGTAGTTAAATAAATATGTTGTTTTTTTCATGAGGGGTTAACCGATAACAGTTTTGACCGATAAGTCCACCATTATAAATTCGGGAAATATTTTCTATGGCATTAGCCCTATCTCGTCCAATTCACTACATCCTAGTAATAAATCAGTCATTTCACATTCTAGCTTGAAAGTAACCATATAGCTTAATGCATTTAGTAAAATTATGGCTGTTGGGCAATTATACTTATCCTTTGACATTATTTTGATAAAACCGCTCCTCAGCGAGGATGTGACTACTTCATCTTACGAAAGAATACCTATTACCACAAAAACGCCCGGTATTGTGGTAGCTGCTGATACTTAATACTCTGCTAAACGAGTGTAAAACGATGCCTTCATTTCGCCAATTTTCCTTATTCGTTAAGTAGTCTTTCAAGATTTAAAACAAAGGCACTGTGTTGCTCCCTGAAGCGTACTTTCTTTCAAAGCTCTTATTTCATGCCTCATCCCTGTGCTACATCCAATCGCCCGCCACACCGCGCCACTCCTTTATTTCGATCATCAAAAATGTCCTTTTAGTAGCTAATAACTGCAGTTAATGAACCTAAACACGTATCATCAATTCATGAAAAATATCACTAATAGAATATGAGAGACACAAGTAACAAGCTTCTTCTTGTTGTATCAAAAGTTATTTCACGGCTGCACAATTGTCGTGTTAAACTGTAATAACATAAAATTGCAGACTCAGCGTGTGAACTGCCAATCCGATTCGAGTTTGATATGTAAATTTCGCGTCTTCCTTCGTGTACTGCAAGGGTGAAAAGAAGTTTTTTCAGACTTCCTTGCGACAATCAACTTGATACCAAAGTACTTTTGATATCCATTCATAAAAACTCATATTTAGAAGAAATTGTTACCACTCCACATTTACGCATCTACATAGGTACATTTTTAAGGATCATAAAAGCAATTCGCCNAAGCAATTCGCCCTTAGCTTGCACAAGCCATTAACATTTACAGCACATTTATCGAGTTCTTCTCGGATGAGCAGAATTATTCTGCTGCCGACGACAAACAGAGGCATGGCAGGATGCAAGTCTAGCGCTGCTTGGTTATGCCCAACCTACATATGAACTCAACGGGAGAAGGCATTTTGCAGAGTGGTTAACATTTCGCTTACGACTTACAACCAGAAAAGAGTAAAAAGTGAAAAAGGTGAATTTTCACAGAGGAATGATAATAGCAAAGTGTCCTACATACCGATTTAAAATTTGTTTGATTTATTACTTAGGTAAGCGTGTGGCAAATTTATAGAAAACTTGAGTAAGTACCCTCACCAGTAGCTGAAAGCGATGTTATTATTGCCTATTACCAAAAAAATGTGCAGAAGTATGACATGCCTCTGTAAAACCAATTAGCTAGGATTTATTTGCGAGCCGGTTACGCATGATACCTTACGCCTCGCCAAGGTATGCGCAGCTATTATGCAGATGATTCTTGCCAAATTAGATTCGACAGTTAGTGACAATAGCCTCTGTTATAACGGTGCAATACCACAGCAGAACCTTTTTAGCTTTCTACTGCTAGTTAGGAAAACTTTACTTTTGCAGTTAAAAACATTTTTAAAAAACGAAGAAAAAAGCAGTAAAAACAATTTGGTGTGAGAATCTTAAATTTATGGGATCTGCAAAAATAATTCATTAGAGCGTAAAGATAATTTGTACCTAACTTAATGGAATTTCACTTTCAGTG
>JAHZND010003435.1:0-12772 GCA_027744115.1 Acrocyrtus sp. NNG-2020 | reverse complement strand
TGGAAAAGCCCATCCACGTGATCTAGAAGACAAGAAGTTTATTCCAATTTACAATAATTTATGACAGCTTGATTAACTTCCGCCGCAAATTGATATGCCACTATATTCTATGTAGTATTGTTTATGTTGTTTACTACAAACTACCTCCTGTGAATGCTTTGTTTGTTCATTATCATCAAAGAAAGGAAATCTTCATAAATCTTGCAATATTCTGTTTGAATTCATAAGAATCCTGCTTGTGCCTACTAATTTTACTTACGTAAAACTAATTTCTGGAGATTCTAATTTTGTCCCCCAACCACCAACAGCGACACGTATCTCGAGTACGAGTTCTCGCAATGCCCCCCTTTGTTTCTAATCCACCGTGCAGTCCGTGCAGTGCAAACAAAGATGAAGGACGGAGTGCAATTGCAAACGATCCAGATTCAGAGATCATACTCAAGGACGATTACGATGCTTTCTCTTCGACCTCTATTCTATTCTGATAGCTGGAAAGGCGAAAATACTTTTCCAGGTTTTTACGTGAAACGAGAGAAAGTAGTGCTAACTTTATTATCGAAATTCCATCGACATAATTTATTTTCCCTGGATTGTTTTCAATACAGTACGTGATCAGTTTAACTTTCTTTATTACTTCTGTGGTAGCGACAGTCATATTTCCTAGATCGCGCCAGCTAAGCATTGGCAGCACTCTGAAAATCAACATGTGCTTGTGATTTTCAGTGAACCTTGCGCGGTGATTACAGTTCCATATATTTTTGCAGAGAGCTCTCAACCGAAGCTTCCGGTCTCTCTCAAGTTCCATTTCAGCCTGCCCTTTCACAACTTTGATACAAAATATCATGAATAATTCACTGAATAGACTTGCGAGGAAAGAGAAAGCAACTCCCAGCTCAGTTCATATACATGAAATAGAAGCAGCGATATGTGTAATAGTTACCTTTTCGACAAAAAATATAAAGCAAAGATCATTTCACTCCCGTCTAAAAAAGGCTTTTCTCTACCACCGACGTGATGTCGATACGTTCCAGCTCGTAGAACAAAAAGCGATACTTTTGAGAATTCATCCAGCAATAATTGGTGAACGGGGCGGTATGAAATTGAAGCTACAAGTGCAAATAATGCTGAATGGAAATGGATGAGTGGATGCTCACACAAACGAGAGAAAGTGGCCACTCCAAGCTTCCACAGTCTGTGGAAACTATGGAATGGGAAGGAACAAGGAGGTTCTCCCCTCTTCAGTTTCAATCCTTTCTCTCCAGAAACTTCCTCCAGCCACATTACGCTCGTAATCAGTTTTCAGACTTCAAGGGAACATCATCTACGCCAGTTGAGATCTCTATCTCCGAGAAAGTAGTTTCTTTCCAGGTATGATATTTTTTTTCACTTACTTCGTTTACGCTGCGTTAAACTTTTACTTTCACTGGTATCCGATCCCCTGTTGAGCATTTCACCTGCACCAGTTGCATTGCACGTCTCCCAGTAAAGGCAGCTCGTAGGCATTTCTTTCGCTGTAGTGCCATTAGCTAGTTTTTATAGTGCTATCCACTCCGCTAAATACATAAAACTACTGAAGATGCCTTTTAAAAAACTAGTTAGTTTTGTTACTTCATAGCATAGAGAGGAGAGCAGAACGATGAAAAGACTTCCGCTCTCAACCAAAATGGATTTTTTTGGGGGTTGGATTCCCTGGGGCAGCGTGAACCATCAAAAACATTTTTACTCTGTACAGTAAGGGGAAAGTAGTCTTTGTTTTTTATAAAAAATCATCAATTTAAAAGCTTATGTAAGTGTGTGTTCCGAGTCTTTTAACTATCGGTGTTGTCGCCAGTGAATCAAAACACTTTTTATAGCTCATAAGATTCGAGAGGTTTATTAAAAGAAAAGTATTTTCTTAAGCCCTGCCACAATTTCAGTAAAAACTTGCCCTGCTGCTTCTCCAATCTGCTGAAGTAATGTTAAGATCCTTTTATGTAAGTTGTTTTGTTACTATTCTTTTATAAAAATCGATGGAGGAAGTGAATTGGAGTTTAAAGCCATTGTGCATTTCCTAATGGTACATACATAATGCGTTTTTGTTATAAGGGCCTAAATTATTTAAAGCATTGGAAATCTCCAACAGTTCAGCAAATGAAAATTTAATGAGTTTCATATAACACATTAGTTTATTTAGCTTAACTCAAATGCAAAGGAAAACATTTTGGTGAATTTTTTGTGTCTTAAATCAGTTTTACGGGGGAATGGGAACTGAATATACAGAAACAGAATGCAGCTTTCTGATTTATCTAAATATCACATTATTCGTAAAACAGAAGGCAAAAACCTGAATTGAACCGGATGGAGTGTGAAGATAAGCGACTCTTGCATCTCCTTCTCGTGAGCATAATCATTCCAAAATACATTAAATTTGCCGAAACTCCAAAAAAAGACTGCAAAGGCATATATTTTGTGAGGTTGTTGCTCTTGTTTATGTATAAAAATTAGAAAAGAATGCTAACATGTGTGCTAACAAAACCTTACAAGCAAAAAATCCGTAATAATATCCTTTGATAAATATAAGACATTAAACGCAGCAATAACACCAAGTACAAGTCAAAAAAAGAGAGAACTTCTCCCTCAGTCAGATAACCCAATTTTTATATGCACTCTCTCATCTCCCTACATCAAATTCTTTTACTGCAGTGATGACGGAGATACTAAAAAGTAATAAATCTTACAAACAGCAACACCTGCATTCTGCAGATCTCATGGCATGGCAGTAACCAATTTTTGTTCTCGTGAAATTAGCGTGATGACTGATTTCAACTTATAAGAGTGGCATTTACTTCTCAAATGCTCAGTGACTGCTTTTCTAAACTTCTCATACTAATTTCCTGAAGAAGAACATTCTGTTTTGCAGAATTCACAATATTTGCCTTTTAGAGTGCAAATGCACGCTTCATTGTACGCATGACTTCCTGTCGATTATATGATCTGATTACGTAGTTAGAGCAAGCACAGGAGTCCTCCCAGTGCAAAACCACATTGGTGCAATTCTAAAGTACGCTTTTCATTGATGCACGAAGTATTATTATTTAGAGCGAGAGCAACCAGCTAAGCCCACATCATACCACATGCACATTAGTGCTGTACAGCATTTAACTTATTTTAGACGTAACTAGTGCATAGGTATAATCCATCCTTTTAGCCAAGTAGGCATAGAATGGGTGAGGTGCGCCATTTCATTAAAAAAAACTTTTGCAGATTGCAGTCTTGCATTGTTAGCGTCCCTAACGCTTCCATAGCAGGAGTACCGTTGTGATAGACTGCACAGATTTTCAGTAAAAAATAGTCTGTTACGGTATCCCTGTTATCTTTAGTCATAACAATATAATATACTCTCAGCTCTGCTTTTCCCCCAGTTTTGCACTCCTTTTTATGCCTTTTGTGTAATAAAAGCAGAAATCGAAACTGCAAACTGTCCGAGAACACGTTAACGCTATAGAGAAGAGGTAGACAGAGGAGCTGTTCAGCTTTTTTTATTCCTTCATCATCAACTTCACTTCAGCAGCCTCTCAGTTTCCTTTATAGCGGATAGACGTTTTGTTGCATGAAAGTTGAGATTGAGAAAAAGGCTGAAAATATGTATAAGTCTCGCTCAGTCTGTAATACGAAGTGAAGCCAGGAACGAAGCAGTCAGATAGCCATGACGCGTTGACTTGCAGAGGGAGCAAAGAATACACCGTTCCCTTTACAGTGATCTTATAGCTGCAAATGGCAAAGTGTAACTGACAAATCAGCTGCAGAAAAGGCAGTAGGGAACTTAATTAAGTCGAGGAGCGGAAATGCTGGAGACATTTGTTCTGACGTTGACAAGGCAAAACTTCTAATTCCAGTAGGTGCATTCTCAAAGGAGCATGAAATGAAAAAGTGATTGAGTGACAAAGTAGTTCCAACCTTAGCGTGAGATTAGCACACTCCAGATTTATATGCTGGGTGATGTTTGTTGGGTTTGGTTCGATATAAATCATTAGGAAATTTACTAGTGGATGTGGAGTGATCGAGTGATCATCTCGCTGCAGTTGCACGTTGCACTGTAGATGCATTTGTACCGCTTCAGGTGTACGCAAGCAGTGCTATAAAATACTGTTGGGTAAGATTCAGTGCAATTTGGGCTTAATTACAATTACTAAAATGAGGATTTATTGTCATGCAGATTTCAAGCTGCGATCATTACGAGAATGTGTAGTATAATATAGTATTGTAAGTCACTGGGGTAAAATAGAACATTTCTTAGGGGGCTGAAATTGCATGTATTACATCCAAAAATACATCTGCCACTCCAAAATATTTCATTCTGTGCTGTGAAATTAAGATGATCTATGGTGGGTTGGTAGCGACAGTCAGTGAGGGGCTTTCCCATTTTGTCATTTGTCATTATTTTAAACACTCGAAAGTAAAATGAGGCTTTTGTAGCAAATAAGCAGTAATGCCTGTACAAGTATTATTGAAAGCTATTGTGCAATAGACATAGACACGCATGATGCAATATAATGATTCAATGAGCGCCACTATAGCCTTCGTTTTGGCATTTTGAATTCGAAAGTGGTACACGGTTGCTTGCTGTAATTTGACAACATATGCGCCCCCAAATTTCCTCCCAGTTTGCCGAACTAGGTATGCGTAAAAGTGCATGCGTAGGTTCTTTAAAGAAGTACAACACAGCTAAAGAAATTTTGCATACCTTAAATGAAAAGATGCTGGGGTAGTCTGTAAATACTATACAGATATATCCACTCCTACGCAGGCTTTTTTTTGCACAGGAATAGGATATAGACACTGGGCAGGCATGTAGCATGGCATGCATGGCACGAAGTAAATGTGCATTCCTTTCCTTTGTGCAAAACTCAGCCGCAAACGATGTCTATTGCGTGAACAGAAGTACCTTGAATCCTTTTAAAATTATTTTATCGAGATAACCATAGGGAAAGATAGTACCATAAGGATTGCATAGGCACTTGCACTAACAACACTCCTTAGTACATACTGACTCACTTTGTCATAGCCCTCCTTCAAGTTAACACGAGCTGGAAAGTAAATAAAATTCCATTAATGTTATCTAACCAATTTAGGTACACATTTTGATGACAGAACCTTGATTGAACGCAAAGGCGCTTTGGAACTGCTGAAGAGAATGCATAAAGATTTTTGAGTACACAAGCGACTGAAAGTGTGGACAAAGTGAATTGCGAAAAAGTGATGTAAAGTCAAGTGTGAGGTGCTAAAAAGGAGTGAACAGCATCACATATCATGAGTGACAGACGGGGATCCGGTGGTGGAGCAGGCAGCGGAGGAAGTAAGAAAGCAACGTGAAAAGAGCTACATTCTTGAAAATAAGCGAGCGGGGAAAGGTGATCAACAGGTATGACTTCCTTTTGCAATTTCTATCATTACCGTGAAATTGACTTTTTAATCTCATACACATACAAAATCTATGCCAGTCAGTTCTATCAAGCTTTTTCGCTCTCAATTCCGATGTCTGTCTGCCATTTTTTCTGTCCTTATCATCACTAACCATAAGAGTGATTGATGGGAAATAAACTTAGACACTTAGATCATTACTGAAAAGCTGAAAAGATATAAGAAGCCTCATTTAGTACTCATCACGTTCTACGGCGGTCAACGCCAGACGTCAGATCAGAAGAGTGTGCACGACATCACTCCTTTACTGTACTTTCAGACTATTTTCTAAACTCGTTATTAAGTTGGGGTGAAGTACCTGTTCCAAGTGCTTCAATAACCCATCGTGTTCCGACTGGACGTGGATATACTGCCGGCGAATACTATGGAGAAAGTTCAGAAAAATCCAAGGTCAACTATGAAATGATGAGTTTGTAGTTCAGTTCAGATAAAAACTCTGCACCGCTGCTTCGGATCAACCAATAAATCATTTTTTGCTACGGGTATTAAGTCGCCCCATAATTTTTGGAGAAGTTGTGTCAATTATAGGCACTAGGTAGAAAAGAATGCAAAAAAAGGCAGAATGGTTTTTCCTACATAAAACAACTCCTACAGTATATCCAGTAATATGTATTAAACTGAACAATGCATATACGTACAAAGACTATTGCACGGTTCTATAAATAAGGAGCGAATCAATTTTACTGTCGGTCCAAAAAGCATTTTCTAGTAATAAGAAAAATGTGAAAATACACAACAGGCTGAAAATTATCGCACCAAAGCGTAGTGGCATCAGGCACAGAGTAATGAAGAATGATTTAGTAGCAACCTGAGCTTTATCCGTACACTCGCTATGAATCCATAAGTGGTTGCATGCAGCTTTAAAATGAAAATTCCTCCGCTCCTGTTTCCGGCTTGCGGAGGGGAAAAAGCAGATCATATTTTTTATTGAAGGCGAAGTGACAATGCATACTCTAGATTTTTAGGAAAAAGTGAAGATGAAGATTCACAAGAGGAGAACTTTTAGCAGAGAAAAAAGTCTATTATATGCTCTTTGTACTAAAAAGGCTGAGAAAATTGACGTATTATAAAAAAGTGAATTCTTGGCATTCCTTCCCTTCCAGCAACAAAAGGATGGGGGTAAGGAGAAGTCGCCGATGCCATCAACTCATTCCGCCACTACCATTCTCCCTCCTAGGTCTGGAATTTCATCCGGAGCTTCCGGTGAAAGCCAAGGAAATCCAATGGGAGCACCTTCCACAAACACTGCTGCTGGCGGGGACTCACCCAACGAGCAAACCAGCATTCATAATCCTAACACCACCGCAGCAACCGTTGTAGATGATATGAGTCAGTTGGTTCAGCAGGTTTGTGCTAGCACTTTTCTCCGTCTTCTCTGAAGAAAATAATGGAAATTTTTATNCTAACACCACCGCAGCAACCGTTGTAGATGATATGAGTCAGTTGGTTCAGCAGGTTTGTGCTAGCACTTTTCTCCGTCTTCTCTGAAGAAAATAATGGAAATTTTTATGCAATATAAAAATTATTATGTTTAATTTCCTTATCGATTCTTCGTGGAAAAGCGGAGGATGTGTTTTAATGAGATAACTTCAACTCTCTTCCGCAGATGGATATAGAGGAAGCCATGGACAAGAGTAGTTTATCCCATGCCAGTTTTAACTACATTAACTCCATCATTGGAAGTGGAATAATAGCAATGCCATACGCACTACACCAGGCTGGTCTTTTTGCTGGCTTGATTCTAATGGTCCTGGTAGCATTAATTACAGACTATTCATTAGTCATCATGGTCCGGGCAGGGCAGCTAAGCGGATTCTATAACTATCAGGTAACACACTTTCAGCGAAACTTGGCAAAAGCTTTACGCAGAATTCTGTTGCCTCTTCCGCTCGCACGGCTACTAACTAAAAGTAAACATGAATGTTATGTACGCTCTAGGGCATGATGGAAGCCGCATTTGGCCGACCTGGATATTATCTTTTATCCTTCATTCAGTTCGTATATCCCGTAATAGGTGAGTCGCTTAAGTGAATAAAGTTTCAATTACACCTTTCCTGGTACGTTTTAAGCGTGGATATGACTTATACTTAAACCTACTTTCCCCTCTCCAATTTTGCAGCCATGATAAGTTATAACATCATCGTGGGAGATACGCTCACCAAAGTCCTCACCTACTTTTCTTCCGTGCAGGCGGAGTCAGAAAAGCTAGAGTTTCAGCGGGAGGCTGTTGTCTTACTCGCAACGGCACTCATTACGCTCCCCCTCTCGTTATACAAACATGTCGCGAAAATGTCTAAGGTCTCCTTTCTCTCTCTTGTGTCCATCGGAATCATTTTAGTCTCCATCGTCGTTAGATCGGAAACAATGAACATGTAAGTCGATACATTTTCTTATGCCAGTTTCAACGAAATCGAGTCCATATGACGTTGCAGTAAAGTTCTTTGATAAAATACTCGAGATTAAATGGTACATACATACAAAAAGCTGGTTCCACTGTTCGTGAGATCACTCACAGGCTGAGTTACATACCAAAAACTGGAGAGAAAATCTAGGAAAGTAAAAATGCATTTCTTTGTCATCAGTCCTCCAACATCAGACGCATGGAGAGCATTCAATCCCGAAGGAGTGATCCAGGATTTCTATCGGCACCTCGCTGATCATTAGTCTGGTGTTTGCTCTCGTCGGTTATGGAACTTTCACTGGCCAAGTGCAAGGTAGTCTTCCTCTCTTAACACACAACATGACTTACTACTCAGGATTCATTAGCATTTCGAGCATATACTAAAGCTAACATGCCTCTTAATGAATGAACTTCAGGGGACCTGCTGGAAAACTACTGCTGGAGTGATAATCTCATTAACATTTCGCGGTTACTCTTCTGCCTCACAATCTTGCTGACCTACCCGCTGGAATGCTTCGTTGCTAGAGATGTGATCCAAAGCATTTTCTTCAACGGGAAGAACACAGCAAATAACAACAGGCATTTCAGTATCACTCTCCTAATCGTTCTAGGCACCTATGTCGCATCCATTACCACAGATTGCTTAGGAGTGGTGCTGGAACTCAATGTAAGAATTCTGCAAAAAAGAATATAATACATACTCTTTCTCCGACCACAAAAGTGAGGTTTTCCTAATTATTAGTTTTGAACGACTGCAATGCAGGGATTATTGGCAGCTATGCCGTTGGCGTATATTCTACCTTCCCTGTGCTACATCCGGTTGGAGCCGTCCCGACTTCTTAGCCGTGAAAAGTTACCAGCTCTGGCAACTGCCACATTTGGGACACTCGTCTCCCTCACTGGTCTCATCCTTATTTTGACGAGAGAGCAGCAATCCGCAGAGAGCTGCTCACATGGTCAACAAATGCCCTACTGCATGACGGCGTCGTTAAAAATAGTAGCAAATCAGACAATGAGTGACGGCGCTTTAAACCCATCTGCTCCAGCCTAGTGAAAATGCAATGTATCCATGCAGAGTACTTTTCCTTAATTATAGATACCAAATAAATAGATTCCGTAATCACCGTGCGGATTCAATTTACCTAGTCCAATCAACTGTGGTCTAAAAGTTAAGTAAGGGTTACCTCTTTATCGCTTCCCTACTCCACCCATAGTTAGCTAGCCGGACCAAAATGGAAATGGAATGTAAAAAAATCCGTTAAAAAATACAACTACAACAGCTATTTACTTTTACTCAAAAACATACATCGTCAATGCATTATTGATCAATAAATACTCAAGATATGAATATGAAACAGTTACAGTTAGCAATTATCGAAAATAAAATCTGTTTGTTGTAATATAGTACCATCCTCCAAAGAAAGTAGTCAGCATATACGAAGCAAGGCTCAAATTTCGTTCAGTTTAATGAGTAAATTAAATATTTTATTTGACCATTCATGGAATAATAAAGTAAATGCTTACCCAAGGCTTTACATAAGCTTATTCTCTAAACTATAACAGTGAGCAGTGTGTACTTCGTCATTAGATGATAACATAACATTAAACAATCAACTAAACCATTTGTCAGCTTTTACTTATTACCTACTTGGTATGTAGTACAGCCTATCTCCTTACATATGTATTTTTACACATCACGGTTTTTATTTTACGGGTTTTGTTACGTGTAGGTATATGTGTGTACTAACTCGATCTAGCTGCTTAGTAAATTACGACTGAGATCTGGACAAAAACACTTTAAAGTTCACCACAGGAAAAAGCCTACCCATTTTCGTTGGAGTTGGTTAGTTCACAAAAAATTAGATCACTAGAAATTGTCACAGGCAATTGGTACGCTTGGGAAACGCGCAACTGTTTACGTAAGAATATATTAGATAATTTATTATTGACTTCCTTAGACATTAAACAATTCATCATTCAATTATTCGTCAACTTACTTTGTGGAATAACGGTTATTCCCTACTTATGAATGCCTTACTAGTGTGCATAGCTTTGAAAGTGGTTGGTCACTCATTCCTTTATCCGTGCACATGGCTTTTTAAACTGCCAGTCTTTTACCACAGATACATGTGTTTTGTGAACATGTGCTTAACTGATAGCTAATTCTTACACATCTTCCTTACTCTGTCTGTAGTTATCATCTCTATTGCTAATGATAAAACACATCCACATTGTTACAAATTGCTTACATGAAAATAATGGACATGGTGTGTGGTTAATTTAGCATGATAAGTACTTCTCCTTTGTGTAACAACTACAGCCCTTCCTTACAAGTAAAAAGTAATGTAACCCTTCTTGGGTATACTACAGACTTTCCTTAAATCATTTATATTCGAATAGTAGCAGCAACTAACTATTACGGTTATTAGTTATTACAGTTATCAACTAACGGCAGGATGCAATATGACAATGCTCCTGAATTTTATTGCAAGTGTAGGTTTACCCTTTCAAAAGTGCCACTTTCCTTCTTGGCCTGAAAATACATATCGCCATGAAAAACAAGGCATTTATCCATATTCTTATTAGGTATCTTCATTCTTGCACATAGTTTTAAGTAGCACCGTATACGTAATAGAATATAAATTTTCAGTTATCCAAAATTTTTAAATAGCTAACAAATGTGTCACATTTCTACAGATTTTAGATAAGTTGGACTACTACCTTTTCTTCCTGACTTCAGGTGTGATGTAAGTATGCCTATTACCCTAAACTGTATAACCGCATATTAGCTTGCATGACTGTTCATGCAATTACTACTCTTTCATTTCCTTAGAAGGCACATATAATATAAATATTAAACGTATGTATATCGTGTACTGATAATGACAAAAGCAAAGCCACTTCAACCAGATTACTATCTTTTTAACAAGTACCTAGATGATCTAACTCAATGAAGGCATTTACAGGCTGGAATTGAAGCTATAAGAGAAAATTCAAGGTTTTCTAATTATCTATCCTGTAGTTACATGGACATAAATCAGGCGAACAAAGTAAAGAATAAAAGTTAATAATAGCGTTAGCGAGCTTATCAATATGCTATATAAGTAGGGTATCTTTAATTTATTTCGCACTGGAGGTGACGCCATTTCGAAGAACTTGTGCCACCCGAGATTTTTACACATTTTCATAAACGTTACGTACGATACGATATCAAAATGAAAGTTTTAAATGAAGTCGCCAATTCGCCCATGATGTTGTTCGAGTTGAATAAGCTTTAACAACTCTTCGGAGGGTACTTCCTTCATAGAACTGAGTTGTGAATTTAATCTTGTTTTCCATTTCGTAAATCAGTGGCTGAATCACTTTTCTCCTTTTTTGACTTTGGCACTACCATTGCTCTTATAAATGGTGCTACCATTGGGAATATTATGAACAAGAGTGTGCCATTAAAGTAAATGGCACCATACGCTTGTGTCCATAGACGCCATTTTAGGAGCCCGAATGGAATCATGCAATAACCAAAGTATATGAATAAGAAGAATTTGCTCAGCACAACATCAATCCAGAAACCGAGTGTGCTATTGTGCCATCTGACTAAGGCAGGAACTTTGGTGACAATTGATTCGAACTATAATCGCAAGAAGGAAGAAACAAACGATAAATTACATTTTTAGTATGCTCCGTGAGAATTTAAATTGAAGTGTATCAATTGAAATTAGATCAAACTTTTCTCCTAACCTGTTTCTCTGAGTTCATCACAATAAACTCCATGAAGAAGCACATGTAGTAACCTAGAAGAGAATTTGAAATATTCAAACTTGAATGAAGAAATGAAGAAACTACATATAAATAACTATGGCTGCTTGAATCTGGGATTGTTCTTTACCAGTATGCAGACCATGCCAAACGGCTAGGAATAGTAGAGCGGCAAATTGAGATATCTGACGATTACCCATGAATTTCAGTCTTTTGTAAACATTCCTGGAAGACAAAAATTTGACTAGTTTAGTCCGAATGCATTATAATTATTACAGCCTACGGTACTTTTCTGTGGCTGTGTGATTATTTTATTAGTTTTTTTGTACATAAGTGCAACCCAAGAACTTACTGTGCAAGCCATTTATTTGTACATTTGTTGAAGGAGGAAATGACATGTCCGAACTTGTACGACTTTTCAAACAAACCAATTTCAATGTTTTCACATGCATCCCACTTTGCTTGCCCGTTACTATCTTTACCATTGTACGAAATTCCTGGAAAAAAGATGGAGAAAACAGACTGAATAATGAATACACGCAGAAAATGTAATAAGATTCTTCGGAAAGAGGAACTTATTACAAATTACAACTACAAATCTTACCGGAAACTATGCAGCTTCCTTCAATAACAATCCAGCAGCTAACATATTTGTACAGTATGACTTTTCCATAAAAGCCCACGTAGAGCATTCTTTTCCAGAAACTGATTTCCTAGTTCAAAGATCAACATTGTATTGCGTGCATTAATTATTTAAATTCATAATTGCTAATTAAACGCAAAAAATCCAATAAGTTAAAATCACAAGTACTTGGAATTCTTCGGTGAGCAAATATTCATTATTGAAATATGGCGACATCACTTGGAACAGACCGACGTAGAACAAACCTAATAGTAGTCGCAATATTCCTGGCTTGACACTTGATGGTGGTGGATTACCGTTCTAAAATACAAAAAATGGTTGTGAATTATGAAACATCATGATAGTGTGCTTTGACCATGAACCACCAAAACTGCTGTATAACCAGTAGTTTTTACTAATTTATACATATTCGCTGAGCATACTTCGCCAAACTTTCCATCGACAAAGTCGAGATACCGCTTGATTGGGAATTGCGGTCCAATTAGGAAACTGCCCGGAAAAAACACATGGGC
>JAHZND010003434.1:0-19407 GCA_027744115.1 Acrocyrtus sp. NNG-2020 | reverse complement strand
TGCACTGCAAAAATGCAGAGAGGAAAGAGTGGGCCAAAAGTACACACAGGAAGAAATAAATTCATCTGTTAGTTGTTGCCCGTGCTTAACCTCAGCGAAATTGAAGCGATTCAATTTCATGTCCTCCGATTTTTATCGGAGGACATGAAACAGCCTTACATCCTGATAGGAATCAATTAGCTCTTAAAACTCAAATCGAATCCAACCAGGTTTTATCATTTTAAACTGACAACGGAATAAAGGAGATTTGTAGCACTTGAATGTTGAAAGCCCCTTCTTCCCAATTTCTTTGTTGTGCAAAGATTGTGGTAGATATGACTAGACTGCAAGAAGGCTTACAAAAGAGCAAATTTTGTAAAGCGTCAGCTACAAAAACCTCAAAATTTTGCACCACTTTTTTCCTTTATGCTCCATCAGCACACATTTGCATTTTTGGTCTACATTCATCTTAAGCAAAAAAAAATTGCTTTTGTTGTGTTTCTGAACACAACTAGGAAAAAGTAGACAAAAAATTAATTGGATCATCAATTAATCACTGGCATTGCTCAAGCTACCACAACTGGATTCACTTTTAGTAAAGGAGGACATTGCAAATGCAAATTAATTTCCGTGACAGGCTCATCGTACTACCTCCTTCGAAATCATTCACTACACTGCTATCATGACGCAACTCATTTAACTAATTAAATTAGTGTCTTCGCTGACAGTAAGTACATTTACAGGAGGATCATCCTTAAAAGGATTATACTCTGCTGAAAAAAAATTATTATCTGTTAGACTAGTCACGACTGCGACTGACAAGTCAAATTAGTGTCTTCACTGACAGTAAGTACATTTACAGGAGGATCATCCTTAAAAGGATTATACTCTGCTGAAAAAAAATTATTATCTGTTAGACTAGTCACGACTGCGACTGACAAGGAAAGGAAGTGTCGCAACAAAAATGATATTTTTTATGATAGGCACATAGCTCATCTCTAATTCATGTGCGTACACAAACCAAAGAAATAAATTTGGGAAGACGCAGAAAGGGTCTTTTTTAACAACGGCAATTTTTTTTGTAGCCATGCTCACCCTTTCATTATCCTTAACAGTAAAGTTTCTTCAATTAGATTTTGAGTGAAAAAGAAATAATCCTGGTAAGCATCGTAGTAATCTGTGCCTTTGTAAATGGCGCTAGCTTTTACAAGTTTGAATTTAAACGTCTTTCAATTTTTCTTTCTACATGATGAGATCTCAAGTTGAAAAGGACATTTTTGTCGATGTTCCGTTCGAAGAGAAGGGAGAAAATGATGGATGAAGATACCTTACATAATCATTTTTACTGTTATCAAATTACCACTATTTTTGTAAGGATTCCTCTTTACCAAAGACTGTTATTACGATGCCGGTGTCATCATTTCCAACCTTCTATACGTGCCAAGAAGAATGAACGAGTCTCAAATAAAAATAATTATGACGTTTTAATAATGTCCTTAATGTTGAAATCATGACGGCTGACTTTGGACTTCCAGTAATACGAAAATTAAAGTCTTTTCATTCCCATTCTGGTCAGTTTTCCTGCAGACATACGAGTTTCTGGCGTAAAACGGAACAAACCTACATTGAAAAGGGATATTTGTCTGAATCGCCATTGACTAATGACAATGTGCTGTAAATTGCAGAGAATGTAATACAAAATTATATTTAGTATCTGTGCTAAAGAAAAAGCGCCCAGAGGATGCCGGTTTGTCACCAGTGATGATAAAGTGCTGTAAATGGGATCTCTGATCATGAAAAAACAGTAATTGCCACTTGATCACGTTTACGCCGGGAAGGACATTCCTCTTCAAAATCTATTCAGCACAGAATCCTCCACATTTGATGCAATGATCCAACAGGAAGCAGGACGACGTAAAATTATGAAAATAAATTCTGAAGAAAAAAATGCTTTTACCAGACAAAAATGTACTTGAATTGTATGTGCAGGTGCACCATTTGTAGATGTTAAAGTACTTATCGATGTCGATACTCACAGATATAATATATCTTTTTTTGCCTGTGGGCATTTAGCTTATCGACAGGTTGAAAAGGAGAGAGGGAAGAGCGAACAAAATGATTGTGATTTCCTCATTGTCCCACACCAACGCCTGTAGCAAAACGATAAAAATGTATTTTGCAGACGTCTCAGTATCATAATTAGCCGATCGTTATTTTCATAGAGAATACATCAGACGGGAAGTGGAACTTTCAAGAAAAACCGATATCTTCCTTATCTAAGCTGAGTCTTAATCCCTCAACATTCTTCACTACCTAACAGAACCTTACTGATTACCACTTATCAAACTTTTGTATCGTCAGCACTTGCTGCGGTTTCTTGAAAGAAAATGAGCATTGACACGTGTAAATTTTGCATTCAACATCGATATCAACCACAAGAGAAAAAAAAACTTCGAAAAAAAAACGAACGATAAAGTGAGATATCCTTCGATAATGAGATTTCGTTCAACTTCCTTCCTCACCGTAAGAACTGTCAACTGTCCGCATTTGCATTTTTCGCATTTTATTATTTTCCTTCAGGCTCGAAATGTTTGTGAATTGTAAACAAGCAAAAACATTATTAAATGCACGTAACTAGATCAGGCGAAGGAAGCAGTTTAATTGTGCAGTTATGGCGTACCTATGCGGTTATACTGCACGTGTGCTGCACCACTACAAGAAGAAGTGCCTATTATGAAAAACGAATATCACCGCACTTTATTGGCATTCATTCAGCGGAGAAGTGAGGAGCCACTCTTTACACATTCATTTTTTTTACAGACCAGAGAGTAGATTTTTAGCACAAAGGAAATGTCACTTTTATTATGGGAAGTGTACTTGTGAAAAAAAATTGTTGTCGTTTGGTAGTTTTTTGCCTCAATTTATTTATACATTTTTTTTCAGACAACGGGAGCCAAATTGCACCACTTTTGCGCACTTCTACTTCCTTTTGGAGTGTAGCACTGAGAGTAAATCAAAACTGTAACGAGTCTTCTCACACACCTGTCAACCAGCAGGAGCTAATATGACAAATGATAAAAATGGGAAAAAATGATTGCATTCAAGGTGTACGCATAAATTACATAAATCTACTTTTTCTTACCAGGAAAAGTCGCCAACTGCCCTTTGAGTACTGAGGTCTAATTAGCACTAATTAACTAATTCGAATACGCTGAACACGATTCTGAGTGTAGCACTGAGAGTAAATCAAAACTGTAACGAGTCTTCTCACACACCTGTCAACCAGCAGGAGCTAATATGACAAATGATAAAAATGGAAAAAAATGATTGCATTCAAGGTGTACGCATAAATTACATAAATCTACTTTTTCTTAGTAGTGCTTGTACATCCAGGCTAATTACTCGGATGTGCTAGTTTGAACAGAGGAATGTGCGTGTATAAAAGTTAGTTTTTTTTAAAATGGAAGGAAGAAGGAACGACGAGCAGATAGAATGGGAAGTGTGAAATGATATTTTTTATACAATTTTTCTATCTAAAGATGGGAAAAAGCTGACAGTATCTGGTTTATAGCTGAGTTTATCGCAGACAGCTTTAAATAATCGATGGCCAAGTGGATTTAATAAGGGGGTAGAGCAATGCCTACTGACAAGAAATTAATTTTAGTTAATTATGCTGCTGAACAGATTGTCACGTTTAAATAAGGGCAAGAAGCGCGCGTAATTATATATGCTAGCATAAATTTGATAAACACTCTTCATAACTGTGCAAACTTTGCTATACGTCATAATTACATGCAACAAAAATCCCTAAGCATTCTGTCATCCTAGCACCCTCTAGCAAAGAATGCTGAAACTATGCTGAGGGCTGCTGCCTAAACAAAGCAGACTTAAAAAGGAACGGTGAGCAGATACAGAAAAAAAATATAACGTGGCTGTCTTACAGCATCTGCCGCAAGAGTGCGCCTGCAAAATAATTTTTTTGGCATCTTTACTGCAGTTTTCACTGCTCACCAACCACACTCATTGGCTGCCTTACAGCATCTGCCGCAAGAGTGCGCCTGCAAAATAATTTTTTTGGCATCTTTACTGCAGTTTTCACTGCTCACCAACCACACTCATCGCAAAGTACTCGACAAGAGCGAGTTTTACAATGCATTTAATTTTTTTAATGAAGGTGTACCAGTTTATATTTTAAAAATAGGCTCATTCATAATAATACTTTATTACCATACATTAGCATTTTTCTGTGCTATCAGCTCTTTACGTGGAGTGAACATAGAAACTTGCATAAAAATAAATTTTTATGCATTTCCCACGTTACTTACTCACCTAGCTTGTTAACATCTTAACATCATTCCGCATTCCAAACATGAGCAGAAATTATTATTGTGTAGTGAGTAAATCTGAAAATGAGTGTTTAGTCAACTTTTATTTTTTTGTAGCACAAAACACAACTTTTTTTACTGCACTTTAAATTGTCTTCCTCTAAAATGTTTCAGCCAAATCGAACAGCCACCTAAATGATATTTTCAGTGTTCTAAATACTCCAAACTAAAAAAAAAGTACCTCCGTAATGTCAAGGTACTTACGGACCACTTACATGCAATTGTTCAAGCACGACTGTATTCATGAAAATTTTATTGTAGCGCTGTGTGCAGTGTATAGAAAATATTGACTGGTCATATTTCAGTCACAGAATGATAAGTTTTGTATGCCTATAATAGAGTATGCGAGATGCTACGTAGTCTGGCCTACTATTTAATTTCAAAGTTGTCTCCAATTTCTAGTTTTGGATATCTAAACAACACAGCTTTTAGGAATTATTAGCAAGAATTTGCGAGCAAAAAGTTGCTTACCTTTGAAAAAGTATGTCCAAAAGTTCAACATTATTAAAATGTTGGAAATGACACGAAAAATAGTGCATGATGTAATTCCCCGTTTTGCAAAAATGCAGAAACTTCCAAACAGAAAAACAAAACAAGGTGTCGCAAGCCTTTGTTTATCCCTCAAAATTGAAATGGAATCGGTTTAAGTGTAAACCTCCACTAAAACTTTTTCCGAGTTGCTCACAACAAACTCCACAGCAAAAATTTTTTTTAGACGAATCCGATTTTTATACTAATTCCACCTCCTCCAAAATCCGAGCTGAGCCTTTACCAGGGTCACCTTGCAAAAAGCGTTTTTTGCAACTTCTCCACTGCCGAGAAATCGTTCCACAAATAAGGTAAAATGAGGGGCACACACCAAAATCCAAAAATCATGGCACACCACCGCACCACATCCTCAAATTTTTGAGTGTTGTCTACTCACCAACTTAAAACAGCAAACTAAACGTGCTTCGTCCCCCAACTAGAAAACAAAATCGCATTTTCTCAACAGCCGACCAAAAACAGTCAGAAAAGTGATCCCACTCTTGCAAGCGACAAACGTCATCGCCAAACATCATCATGGAAATTCTCAATCCGCTCATCCTATCCATCACCTGTAAGGCAATACTTATACACTCTGAAATAAAAAAAATGTTTTGTATTGCCATTTCGCCAACAACCACCACCACCACCACCACAGTTTGGACTACATGAACCTATCCATTTTCCACATGTTATCAAATTATTATTGCCACTGAAGAAAAAAAGCAGCACAAAAAATTGTGCTCAGTCGCCAGACACAACACAGCCAACAGTGCAATACTGTAATTTGTAATAACATCTAATCTCCTCGAATATGTGCAGGTACACCAATTTTTTCCAATTAAAACTGTAGACTTTAGAGTCAACTTTAAATATATACACCTCCTCTATACCAACATAATATTTGTTGCTCGTAGGTAGACCCAACACATTTTTAAATGCTTATAAAAATCATAATTTTTTCAGTAAAAAAGGCGAAAAAGGCGCACTTTGGCAGTCCGCACATAATCGAAACTCTTTCAAAGTAAAACGAAAAAAAATTTCCTCCTCTTTTCTTTTATAATTATTCCCATATTCCATTTTATGATAATGTACATTGTTAAAACCATCAAAAATAAAAGAGTGCGCCCCATCCCATTCATCATCATACTTGGAGATTTTCAGCTCAAGTTAAAAAGCATAACTGATCGTTATTTTTCAATCATCATGTCATCCTCTTCTTGGATGATGTGGATCCCACAAAATATTTTGTGCCGTTTTTGGTATCGCCAACAAGAAAAAAAATACAGTTTTGATTTTGATTAATATATTAGCAGAAGTGCTTCTTTGCAGGTTAGCCCCAGATATATATAGTCGCGGATATGGTGAGGATGATGATGACGGTGAGGGGACAAGAATTTCCTAAATGGGGTAGAAAAGGTGGAAGGCGAAGTCAAAGGCGCTCTTAGGCACAAGGTGGTACTGGTGTCACCAGTCATCTAACTTATATAACAAATTTGAAAATCGAAACACCCACAGATTTTGACCTGAAATTGTGTTGTTTTTGGAGGTGAGCCTAGTCATATAAAAAGTACGGCAATTATCACAGTAGAGTAAAAAAAACATAAATTAGCATATTGGCAAAATAATATTTTATTATTTGGAAACGGTGGTGAAAATGTAAATCATTTTTTCGTCGTGTTTTCTCATCCCCCGCCAAGCACACCTTTTTTTGCAGAATTTTTTGCAGACAAAATATTATATTTTTTTCTTTTTTGGAAAAGCAGAACTGCAAAAAGAAGCAAAAACATTTGTCTGCAAATAGTCAGCACTGCGGTTACGACTTTTTCAAGGCCTATCTCCAAAAAATCTGTTTCTCCAGTTAAAAAGCAACCTAAAAAGCCGATGGCATTCACGCTTTTCATGCAGACAAACATCCATGTTTGATAAGGACCATAAAAATCATCGTTCCTACACTAAAAATTCCTCCGAACCAAAAAGATGGAGAGAATAAGAAAAGACGCATGGGTTCCGTCTCGAGAGAACACAATGGAGCAAACTAATAAAAATTGTTCCAGAAGCCACTTTTCCACAGCATGTGCCATACATACGTGATTCAACTTTCCAGAACTAATTTTTTAGCTCACTGCTCTTATAACCTCAATGCCAAGGTTTCTCTTCCAAAGAAATGTTTTTTTTCTCCTTTCTTTAAAAAACACTCCACTGCGCAAAAGCTCCTTCCAAATTTTTATTTCCAGCCACTCTACAAACTACTTAAAAGTCACCCAGCCAAAGTCAAAGTCGACCCTACTTGATATCTTCATCAATTATCTTATTACATCTTCTTCACAGAATAATTTTTAAAATGGGCTGATCAAAAAACATTCCAAAGAAGCAATTCAATTATTTCTGTCTTCATAACTTTTTTTTTATTCCTCACACACGCACATATTAGACACTGAAGAAGATTCTATCAGCAAAAGATATTATACAACACAACAGTCTCAATCACGCGATGGAGGATCTCAGCCTACATAAAGTCAAAAAAAATATTTGTGTCCATCAATCCCTCCATGAGTTATTGTTATGCAAGCGCAATATAATATTTGTTTTTACGACGGACGATGGCCAGAACACGACACAAACAAGATACGCAAACAGTTTTCTGCTCGGATAGACACTCCATGCAAAATACTTTTTTTTTCAGTTTGCTCATTGGACATGTGTTTGCGTTAATTTTTCTTTGAGAAGAGCTAACGATTTGAAAAAAAGCAACTTCCCACGCTGAAAGCTACTCTTGTCACATCATTCTCTTAAAGCAGCTTCAGCTTCACCGTCTGAGCTGAAGTCGATGACGATGACAAAAAAAATTTCGTCAATAACCCAACTCCCTTGTATCATCTCTATCCATGACAGTGAATGGGTAGTAGCTGTTTGGAAACTGAGAGAATTGTTTTTTTTGTATTTGCATTCTCGCTTCTCCCTTTCCTCCAAGTCTCTTGTCAAGATTTATGAGGAATTAAGCCATCAAAGATTGTCCTAATCAGGAGATAGTATAGCTATGTGCTTAGGAAGGAATCTTTTTTTGTATGGATTTGAAGGACGGATGTATCGTAATAAAATGAAAAATTGTAATGGGAAGTCAAACAGTCAAAATCCCATTCTGTGTACATTTTTTGCAGTGGGTCCTTCCGTTTACTAAAATCATTTTTTATTACATTATTCCTATTTGCTCTTTGGCTCTTTTCGTTACCCTCCTTCTTGTTTGCATTTCGCAACAAGAGACAAA
Organism: Acrocyrtus sp. NNG-2020; assembly: GCA_027744115.1. Lineage (NCBI taxonomy): Eukaryota > Metazoa > Arthropoda > Collembola > Entomobryomorpha > Entomobryidae > Acrocyrtus > Acrocyrtus sp. NNG-2020. The sequence goes on along the minus strand of JAHZND010003434.1, from coordinate 11,250 downwards.
AACGTTCAGAAAACTGAGCACACAGAGCACTACACTACCTTCATTACTACGCAGTGCATGTTTGGTGTTCGGACATGATTACATTTGCTGTAAAACCATGTCAAAAGGTGTAGGTTACTGTGACTCTGCTGCTGGGAGACTCTATAGTGAGCTGGTACTACTGGTGGCACATGGACAAAAAATATAACATTTTTTTATTACTTGTTACATGATTTACGATTTGCGATTACTTCCAGTTTGATAGGGAGGTAGACCATTAAAAAATGTATGGGGCTTGGGAGTATTGGGAAGGACCACACATTCATAACTAATGGAAAGGCTTTCAGCTTCCACTGAAATAAATTAGTGGGATAGTGGACGCTCTACTTTTTTCCCCTCTCTACTCCTAAAGTTCAGGAGAGTAATTAAGCAGAGCGTGTGCAAAAATATAGTAGCAGAAAAAGCTAAGAAAGGAACGGTGACATTTTTTTAAAAGTGCATCAAATATCAAATTCCGTTTGCCTTTATGATTATTTTGCCCTTTTCACGAAAAAAATGATATTTTCAGGAGGGAAAATATGGAGCAAATTTATTCACCATTGTTGTACTAATAATGACGTAGTATTTTATCTGAAGGTAGGTACAAGCTCTCACCTGAAAAGGTATGCCCACACACAGGCGCAAAATCCAACTTCACCTATCCCATACTTAATTAGGGATGTGCTCATACCCATACTACACCACAATTAACTAAATAAATGCTAATGACGATGACGACAATTACGCGATACTTAAAAGCGTTTATATGGTCATCATAAATAGCGCATAAAATAAATGACGAAATTCAGAGTAAGAACTCACTTTTTTACAAAACAATAGAAAAAAACGCCCACTCGGGCCCCAGCAGTTTCTTTTTATATAGAAATTTTTTCTCTCTCTCTGCAAGAGTGAAATCCTGTTGAGGTACGTTTTACTCACTGCTATTATGTTAATGGTGCTTAATTAAATGCACAATTTTAAATGACACACAAAAATATGAAAAGACAAGCACGCCCTTATAAAAACATTTTTCCCTATGTGCTCTTCCCAGTAAAGAAAAAAAAATAGCGAGCATGTTTACACGTCAACTGCACATTTTCTCAATGATTTATCACGAACTTGTCTCGCAGAAAATACTGAAAATAGCTATTGACATACCCAAACAATCTTCTTTTTTTTTAAATCCGTGCTCAATTTTTCGTCTAAAAAATTATTATTTATTTTCCACCCAGGGAAAAAAATATTATTTAAAAAGGAAAAAGTGGAAGGTGAAGTGGTGCGAAGACAGGCTTTGCACATACATCTCCTATCTCCCCACCTTTTTCCACCTCCACTTTTTTGTTCACTTACCATAATGGGGGATACCCACTTGGATCTGTGCAAAACCACGGAGGAACTCGTCATACGGCACAATACTTTCTAGGCTCACCGCCTGACAGTGCTTTTTGCCTCTGCGTCTCATTACGACAACTAAAATATATTGTTCTAAAACTGCACTTGTCTCCTTCCTCACTTTTTAATTTGTGTCAAACCGCCTAACAATTACACGCTTTAACTGAGAAGGAAAATCCGTCACAAGCATTTTTTTAAATGGCAGATAATTTTAGTAAATTTACTAGTTGTGCACTTGTCTCCTTCCTCACTTTTTAATTTGTGTCAAACCGCCTAACAATTACACGCTTTAACTGAGAAGGAAAATCCGTCACAAGCATTTTTTTAAATGGCAGATAATTTTAGCAAATTTACTAGTTGAAAAGCAGGCCTTGCTTGACAACAACAACTCACTAATTTTCGCAAGTGAAATCTCCCACAACAACCTTTTAAACTGCACTTGTCGCACTACGCAACAATAAAAAATGACAGCATTTTTCAACACCAAATCCCACTTCCGCCCGGTTTTTGCAATCTCCCCCACGCTAATGATAAGAAATAAAAAAAAGTAAAACTAATTCCCCTAAAAATATATTTTATTTTCATCTAGCAATCACAAAAACTCACAAAACCTTTTCATTGCACTCCACCGCTCTGCAAAATGTCCTCTATCTCACTGCACACACTCCACTGAACAAATTTCATTTTCTAGTTTGCCATATCCCAACCCCAATCTTCACAGATCGATTCATCAATTGGAATTGCTACTAATTTGCATTTAGCACAATTATATTTTTTGCGTAGGCGTAAATGTCGATAGCTTGATAGTCTCAATAGAGCTATCTCTAGCTCTTCTGCTACTTCTTTTTTTTCGCGTCGTTAACAGCCACAAAAATTACACTTCTCTCAAAACGTATCTCTCCCAATCATCATTAATAACTAAAGAATGAAGAAGAAACATGGCAGGAGCGAGAGGGAGAGAAGCCACCACGTTGCTTTTTTCGTATTTGATTGCCTTGGCTCGCTTCACCGTTTTTTTCTCCTCAAGTCCTTATTATCTCCTCAGCATATCAAGTTTTTGACCGTGTTCAAATTCAAAGCAGAAAAACAGAATCAGGAGGAGCAGAGAGGGAGAGAGGCGAGCCGTTATAGCTTTTGCTACCATTTACAAATTTATCTTTTTTTTCTTGTTATGATGATTAAATGATAATGAAAATGAGAGATGTGAAGAGTGTGCTATCCTACATTTTAATTCTTCATTTTTTTTCCTAAAATCTCCTGCAACTTTTCTCTGCTTCTTTTTAAAATAAGAATTCTCACTTCTCCCTTCTTCTTCTTCCCAATTAATAAAAAAATCACCTTCCCTTTTAGCTCCTCCACTCACACCTGTGCCACCTTCAGCTCGTCTAGTAAGAAGTTGACTTTTGGTGCGTACACTTAATTTTTTTAAATTTAGCTATGTAACGCTGTTCAGCGTTTGAAACCAAAAATCTTTTTTTTTATATTTTATATTTTACTTATTACTATTATTACTCCTCTTTAAATAACTCTGAAGAGCTTGATACCCTACAGCTTTTTAAAACCCTTCTCTTTCTGCAAGGCTGGCCTCCACTTTCGTGTGCACTTCTACTTCTCGTCCTGTTCTCTTTGCTCACTCTCTGAGCAAACACCACACAGAAAGAATTATGCTTCTTATCTTTTTCAAAAATTATTGTTTTCATGAGCAGGTGGTTATTTGTATGGTGGTGGTGGTGTAAATAGTCTCCTCGAAAAATAATATACGTCTTTACCACTAGACCGTCCAAAGCACATTTTCAGTGTTAGATAACCCGAGAGTGAAAACTCAGCTCATTTTTTTAATAAAAGCTATAGCGAAAAATATATAAGATTCCTTGCAAATGAATGGTCTCATATTTGCATTTCTTCTACATTGCAGAGATAACCCTCATCATTATATAATCTTGAAGGGGAGAGAGAACAGAGCAGAGTTTGAAATTGAAATTGAAAAGAATATTTAATATTTTTTAATGATAGGAAAATGCACATTAGTTGAAGGAAGAAGGCGTGCTCACGCGTGTATGAATAGGTAATGAAAAAAAAACGTGGACGCACAGCCATACGCACTTTTAGTTTCAATATGATGATGAGATTGATCGTTACAGACATTCGAGCCAGAGCACTCGGCACAACAAAAACAAAAAAAATACATTTTATTTCTTAAACTGTGAAAACATCTAATTCACATGTGAACTATTTGCACATTTTATGCTCTCTGACCGCGTTGCATATAAATAAGGAGCAGATTTGAAATTCAATTCTTCACAGGTTTTCCCACACCATTGGCAAAATCATAAGAGACGAGGATGGTTTTTTTGAGGAGATTGCGCATGGAGATAGCAGGAAACAATTTTCATACTTGAGGACTGCGAGGAGTGCTGAAGGTGGAAGGGGAAAAATTCAGCCAGAGTCACCAGACCACCGTCAGATAAAAAAAATATTTTTTTTGAAGACAGGCCGAGTCCATATTCGAATATATTTTGTATGTTAGCGTACGAAGAGAATATTTAATTTTATATTTCATGGGGATATACGTACATACGCTGAAGAAGGTAACATATTTAAATTAGTTGCGTCATTATACCACCATATCATATCGTATAATCCTTCCAATTCTTTTTTTTCAGCTTCATTTCAAATTGTAAACAGAGCTGTAAAATATATGAAAAAATAATATTGAAATGAGAAGTGAGCACAGTTACGCCTGACGAATAATAATGAGCGCGTTTAGTGAAGAAAAAAAGAATGAATGCGAGAATTTGTATTGTGCAGAGATAGTTACTGAAAGAGCCATATTCCATTTGTTTTTTGTTATTTATTGCGCGGAGGGACTATTTGTGAAGCAAAAGCGCATTTTAAAAAGCTGCTTAATATGACTTTTTATATTAAGTGGATAGTTAGCCTGTCTCATTATAACTTGGTTATGTCAACATGACAATTATGATTTTTTTTTCAAAAGGGTTTTGTTGCTCTTTCAGTTGTCAGCGGAATAGAATGGCTATTCGCTTTTGTATTCACAGTTTTTAGTATAGGCTTTCAAAATAGTTTTTTTAGAAAATATTTCCATGAAGACTATTAATTTATGTTTTGAGAAGCTTTAGAGCTGTAGCTATTATTCGTAAGACTAAAAAAAAGAGTGTGAGTGAATGGCATGTCAGGTATGCTACTGCAGTATTTAGCAATTTTAAGGTTGCATTGTTTTTTATAAGAGGACTGTCAATCAAATTTTTTTTTCAGCTATCATCAGCTGGATTTGGATTCGCCATTATTAAATTAATGGATTCCGTTTGACTAGCCATTAAAATACATTTTTTGTTTGGAGGTGGCCTTTAAAAAAGACAAGGGAAAACAAGGAGATAATATGGTTGCGAGATAGACTCTCTATAAAGCAATTTGCTAAAGTTGTGCTCTTCTAGCTTTAGCCATGTAAAAATCCTTTCCAAAGTGTAAACGATTGGATTCGTTTCTTTTTCGAGCCACGCCTGACTGGAATTATTAACGAGGCTGGGGAATTGCAAAAAAGGAGAATTGCAATTTTCGCATAAAAATGAAGTAATTCTCAGGGGGATGATTTGCAAGGAGGAAAGAAGAGAGTGAGCAAGCAGAGACGCGCTTTATATTCGGCGCACACACACACAAAAACCACACACAAGACTGTGGAGTAAAAGAGCAGCTTGAAAATTGTTTATTTAATTTTTCTAACCAAATTATACACTTTTTAAGTACTCAGGCAATTTGGGATGCTAACGATGTGTAAGTAATTAGATATACCTATATATGCCTAGGTCAAATTATTTATTTAAAAGTAACAACGAATTGGCAGCTTGCGCGTACTTTTCCACTTCAAGATCCTTAAAACTCTAGTCGCATACCGTTCATTATTTTACAAGTGGGAAAGCTGAAGATATCTGGTAATGATGGCTCCGCCATCTCTCCAACATTCCTAGAAGCAGTCGTAATAATGACCATACTGACCATTTAACTTGCACTCGAAGCAATTTTAATTCTTCAAAGAAAAGAAATTCTTTCTAACAATCCACCTGCCTTTATATAATTTTTTTTGTTTCCTCGAGGCATACATTTCACAGGCCGGAAAAAACAAAGATAAATTGGTTGTGATAATGATAAATAGACTCTTGCACTACTACATTCTTTACCTTCGTACGGTGCGGAAAGAATGGAAAAAAATTTGTTGTAGCAAAACTGCCTAGAAATTTCGACAAAGGAATGCTGAGGAAATGGAGCCATTTCCTGGCGAAAATACATAAATGTGTTTTCTACTATCAGAATGAGAGAATCAGAGATGATGCGGTTATATGCTCAATGTTGTACGTTACACAGCGTGAAAAGTGGGAAAAGGGAAAATGTAAAAAGATAACCAAATGGAGCTAGTGCTTACCTCGTAAAGGCTTGACAGCCGGATGTGATTTGGTTGACGGATCATTCTGGGATGATGACACGGTGGATGAGCCAACTTTGGATTTTGTTGTTACGCCTGGAGTAGCAGCATGAAAAGGAGATGCGTTTTTTTTAAATGAAAGGATTTTTATTACATTTAAAGCGGAAATCAGGCACATATATTTTTTTACTTACTTCTGGTAGTGATAGTAGCTCCAAGAGTAGAAGTTGCCGGTTTTTTCCTTGAGACTTTCCGGAGTGTGAAGCACTACTGGTGGCTGTGGCAGTCGAGGAAGCACTTCCGCTCGAGATTCTGGTCCCCGTATTTTTGTTTGCTGTAGTAGATGCTGAGGTTGTGGTGGTGGTGGTGCCCCCAGCACTACTATTCGCAGCTCGTTGAGCTCTTTTTGTCCCACCAGTTGTCATCGTTTTTCCGTGGAGATTTGTAGTGGCGGGAGGAGCAGCGCTGCCGTTTTGGGTTGCACTGCCTCGCTGAGTTTGGCTTTGAGATTGTGCTTTTGCTGAGTACTCCGACGCTGACGAGAGATCACTCACTTGACGTCGATTTACCGGAACTTGCTCTTTCTTTGCTCCTGGAGGAAAAGGAAGGAAAAAATAAAATAATAATTAAGCGCAAGGAGGATAACAAATTGGAGGTAAAATCGGTGTGAAAGCCTCATTCATCACTTGAACAGCTCCCTCCCCATCTCTCCCCTCAACACAAGAAGTATATATATATCTCCGGGAAAACAGAGTGACAAAGAAAAACATTCACTTAGAAAAATCAAAACAGAGATGCACTCCCTCTCATCTCACTCATTTTTCATCGTTTCACTCTCGTAGCAAAAAAACGCGCTTCGAACAGAGAAGCCCAAAAAAGTCCAATAATATCTTTCCATATCACCGGTCTCAGTTACTAAAAAAAGGATTTATTTTCCATATCCTCTTCTCTCTTTCTCTCACGTCAGCACTGGAATGAAATGCAAACATGTCATTGTAAAAATGGAATCCTAACATCCCAAACAACCAGAAAAACTTGACATTTTCAACTGCATCAGTAGCAGCCGAGTAACACGACCTACCTAAATGCTCTCCTTTCATTTTCATTTTCAGGAAAAAAAGTGCAGCAGACCTTTTCCCCTTTTCTTCTCTCTCTCCAGAGTTTAGAACAAGCTATCATCATCTAACTTCCAAAAAAAACTTTTTATTCCTTCTCTGCCCTCGTGTTAGTGTTAACGCTATAATGCATGACTGCCTCTGACATTTACGAACCGAAGAAAAGACAGGAAGCCACTCTCTCCCCAAGTTTTTTCTGCTTTTTATGAGGAATGAGATACAACGACGGAATTTATGTTGCACACTGCACATTTGTCAAGACAAGAGTGAGGGCGTGTTTCTCCTAACTAAGTTTTAGTGCTGGTACTCCAGAGACTTATTCCTTCTTCCGAACCCTCCATAACAAGTCACATTCATTTTAATTTAAACTAATAATAATGTTCCTGTTCCAGCTCAATAAAAATGCATTCCCGTTTTCATAAGCAAACTGGTGATAGTGTAGTTCCTACAGGAAGCGCATGCAACAAAGATTATCCTGATTTTTTATTAATGCTTCACAGCTAAGATATAAATATTTTAATATTTTTACTTGACCTGTTCTTAATTTTAATAAATTTTATGCTCACATGACATCAACTATGCTTTCCGAAATGTACGCCGGCTCCATTTCCATTTCACAATCGTGGCCAGCTCTACATTATTAAAAGTCGGAGACTGCCTAGACTGCCATTAAAAAAATTAGCTAAACTAATCCTAGCCCATGTAACTAGCCATGTGCCTACACAATACAACTTCTATAGTAGAGTAGGGGGAGGAGCTGGAGGTAGGCACTCGTAGCTTTCTTTTTTCTTCGCGTGTACCTATCCACAGTTAATCCAGTGCTGTGTCTTTTTATTACTCTTTACCTTGTGGGAGTACACCAGCCCAATTAAACCGCGACCAAAGTCAAAAGTTGACCGAGTTAGGTTGGAGTGAAGGAGAAAAAAATCGTTAGCAATTTTCTTACAAAGACTATATAATATGTGAGGGAATGTAGGTACTTAAAAACTTTCTCCTGCAGCACTACGTCAGTAAAAGGCTTACATAAATTATAGCTGAGCCACTGGAGAGAAAAAAAACTCGGAGAATTTTCATTTAAAAATAATTCTGTATTGTTTTTTTCATATGATAGAAAATTTCAATATTTTTCTTCTGGAAGAAAGTGGTCGTGTATTGTCCCACTCATCTCCAGTTCTCTACTGAAATTTCATTCCTTCACTTTTGCAAAATAGTGCAAAAGACAGAAAAAATGTTTTTTATAAATACCTACTGCTATTGACAGAATGCAAAATTGTAGCTGATTGCAAGAGAAAGAGAGAAAGGGAGTGCATTACTCGATAAATTGCGGAGAAGGTAACTTCCTCGACATGTGTCCACACCCTTTACTATGCAGACGGAAATTTTTTTTTGGGGATTTTCCTTTTTCCTACTTCACGTTACGACGGAATGTTGACATGTATGGATCCAATCACGCTGCAAATAAAATAATCCCCCTTTTTCCCTGAGAGCTATCAAGAATAGCCGCATTTTAGCATTGGCATTACGTGCGTGAGCTTACTCTAATCGTGGGGAATATTGATTACTACTGGAAGGATATAAGGATATAGTGTTTATGGCATTCTCCCTAAATATATAGCAAACTGCGACCACTTTACAGGAGCTCAAGTGTATGCTCCAAAGAAAAGTGGCATGCTTGTCAGTCACTATGGTCGCTGTACGATTGCTGACCAAAAATTTTGAGCAGCGGCGGCGGAAATGGAGTACAAACTGTATAACTACGAAAACAGTTTTTTTTTATTCGGGTTTTATCGCAAAGTCAGAAAAAAATGCAAAACAGGGAAAGCCACCAGGGAGCCCTCCCCCATTTAAATAGTTTATTAGTTGCATTTTCATAGAAGAACAGTGCTGAGAGAAAGAGTAGGCTGCCCACTCGAAAAACATTCTGTCCAGTCTACTTTTTGTCGCCATAAATGACGGTGTACGTACCTACACGGAAGAATTTTTTTTCAAGGTGTCCTTTGAATTTGGACAAATGCTGTTTTTATGATGAAGGTTGGATTTTACGTTGGAATTGACAGTTTTGAAAGTTAATTTTAAGCGATTAATTATTTAAAAGAGGAATTAGCTTACGATGTTTGCCAGGTGGTGGACCTCTGTGGGGCTGGTCATCTAGAGAAGACTCGCTGACAGTTGAGCTTCTTGAGGAAAATTGATGTTGTCTTCGATGGAGTGCAGGTGGGACGAGAGGGTCGTTTTCGTTACTTCTCTCAGGCACTACTGTCCTCCCACTTTTCCCCACTTTTCCCGCTTTCCCTTCAGCAGCGGACGGTGCCGGTACATTGTTATTTGTGCCCTCACCTTTTCCACTGATAAACACTCTGGACTTAATATTTTTCACGTTAATTGGCTTATGTTTAGTCTCTGCAATTTTCGACATGACGGCATCCCACTTATTTATCTTTTTCACAGAGGCAGCACTTACTGCACTCGCAGAACTCACATTGAGAATGGATGACGAAGACTTATTGGCAGTGGACGGGGCCAGCCCAGCACTTGCCAGACTAAGCGTGCTTCCATTCGACGCCGCAGATCTGGCCGACCTACTTCCTCTCCCGCCGTTGTTGTTGTCACTAGAACTCGTTATTGAGTTAGCAGCTTTTCCTGCAGTTGCCTTACTACTCGTACCACCAGCTGATCCACTAGTGGCCGATCCACTTTTCTTCGTCGAACCTTTCTCGTTGGTGGCTGAAGCGCGACTGGAGCGACGCGCAGTGCTCCCTTTGTTCCCACCACTTGTCACTGTTGTGGACACAACAGAGCTCTGTTCTCCAGTGGCAGTTGCAGCGGAGCTGCTCACACACTCATTACCCGCTGCTGAATTTGACTCCGTTGTGGAAGTGACACGGTCGCGCCCTTGCCCAACCTTAGCTTCCTCTCCGCTAAACTTTCCCCGACTAGACTTTGACTTAGCGCTCTCCCCTCCTCCACTCCCGACAACTGGCTCCTTTGAGAGGGGGAGCTTGTGCTTTGCCGTCCCAGGTCTGCTTTGCCCTCCTGACGTGACACAACTCTTGGTTGTCGCTGTGGACGCAGAAGACGTGGAGGACGTTAGACTAGCAATACAATTAGCACTCTGACTACGAAAAACCATCCCGCCACCTACACCACAACCAACACCACCACCACCACCAGCACCGTGACCCAAGCTATAGCTAGAAATACATTCACCATCACCACCACCACCACATATATCCGTGTCAAATACGCAATTACCGTTGAGAGCTTTTGAGGGAGGCACATCCGCAATTGGAATCGATGTCTTTGGTGAAGTTGCTAAACTACTTGCTCCTGTACACTTTGAGGGGAATACTTCTTCTACATCTAAGTCCATTCTTTCTCCGTGACTATCATGACCGTGACTAGCACTGCACACTGTGAGGGAGGAGTCATCTCCATTGTTGTTGCTTGACTCGGATATGAATGACGCTAAAGACTCCTTGTTAGTCTCCATTTGGGAGAAATGGAGCTCGGCTTTATTGGACATTTCCATTTCCTGTTGCTCGAATTCGGCAAACATGTCCACTTCCATGTCCTCGCACAAATCCATTTCCTCGTCTCTAGCATTTCCTTGTACTCCCCCTTGGGGCTTTTGGGAAGTGGGTACTTGCTGATCACTCTTTTTATTTCCATTCAAGCTACCAGTGGAATTTTCAGGTAGGCGAGTTGATTTTGCAGTGGATACCTTTCTGCTCAGATCTGGCCCTCCTGTGGAGGTTGACTCAGTAGTGATGGTGTTATCGAAGGATTTCTCAAATATAGAAATGTCACCTTCTTCGCAATAAGATGCTGTGGAATATATCTGTTCCGGGTCCTTCTCGCTCTTTTCGCAATTTGCTTTGAGAGACGTGACCTTGCTAGAAGTTTCTTTTTCGCTGCTGATGGTAGACAAACTGGCGCAAGTTCCATCCAAGGAGCTCTCGAAGAGTGAGATGTCATTCTCATCAGAGAAGGAGTCTGGTAAGTACATCTGATCAATTTGGGAGCTACCCGAATCGAGTATAAGTGGGGTAAGGGGAATCAGTTTCGATCCTACACTAACTGCAACCGAATCATCACAGTCGCTCGAAGATTTTGAAAGGTGACGGGATGATCTGCAATGGTGGTTCATTTGGGAGTCACTTTCCGACATTGCAGAACCACCAGAGGGATTTCTTTCTGAAGCGTCGGAGTAAAACCCACTCGACTCCATTTCGGACGCGCACGCTGACGCAGAATTGGAGGAAACTGAGACTGAAATGGAGGAGGATATCA